>JASAND010028805.1:0-49261 GCA_030248195.1 Trissonchulus latispiculum
CCGACCCTATGTTAAGGTATGCTGGCCACCCCCGTCCACCCCCCATTGCACAGGTGTGATTGTAGCAGTGTAAAATCTGTGACCTTTGATTCAATTCTAAGTTTGGCTTTGATTAAACTCCTCTTGATTTTAAATTTCCCCAAGCAATAAGTTACAGGAATTGTATCCCCATTTTGCAAAAGTTTGCATACAAAATTTTAACGCTGCAAACGGTTGAACTAAAGCAGAGGTTGAGCAGCGGCAACCAGAATAGTTCAATTTATACTTGCCTGCCACTAAACATTGCAAGCATTTTATTTGGCTTGGATGAACAGATTGCACTGAAATATAGGATAAGCTGCCAACTATTTGATTGATTACCCATTACCAGTAGTTATTGCTGGTTTGACTATTAAGTGAATGGGCGGTGACGGGTAGATAGTACTGGGATAGAATTAACTATCAAGCGAAACTGGTTTGCACCCCCCCCCCTTGCTAGTAAAGAGAAATCTATCTAATCAATAAATCAGGACCTTGGTTGTCAACTCAATGACCATATAAGTGAACTGAGCTCTGCAGCGATACAGTTGCTGAAATCCTGTTCCCGAAATGATGCTGACAGTAGCTGTAATGCTTGCGGCCTCGGTTATGGTAAGCTTGTAGTAAAACTCAAATGCTGTAAACATTACATGATATTTTATTGCTAACTACTGACAGAGAGTAGCTGTACTGTACAGCTCAACATAATATTTGTATTTGACAGTCTACAGTCGGATAGGATCTGGAGATCGGATATATTCTTGATTTGAGCTGTGAAGAATACATACCATTGGGTACTGGAAGTTAAATTTGTTGAGAAATAATGACTACATGCATTACATTAACAAATTATTCTTCTGCTTTGCTGTGGGAAAAGTGTAGAGGAGGAAATTTAAGTACGGAAGCTTGTTCACTTTTCGCCATTGCCCAGAAACAGCAAACGAGAAGAGAATTTTCTTAGCGCATGCAGGGTGGGGAGCTACAATCAAGAACCTCCTCTAAGAGTCGGAAAGCATTTAATATTGAAACCGGATATTGTTGTAACCGGATGTAGTTGGGTAGTTGGTTTTTGTTTTAGGCAACCGAGTCAGCCCAGCCTTTCCCTAAATATCTGAGGTGCTTGGAATTAAGTCTGGATCAGTGTGAAGTTCCGTATGTACACTTATAATAAGATTTTTTTCAGAAAATTCAGGAATTTATTTTCTACAAAAGTGCTCTTACAAGGAATCTGCATCGAATAAGTAGAATTCATTTTCTTTATACACAAACCGGAATAAATATGCCCGAAAACATTTATTAGAAACTATTAGCTTTAAATTAAATATTGATTACTAATTTTAGAAAAGTTTCAGCACAGGACAAAATATAAATTTGTTCAGGAATATGTTCGATGCACCTTAGCTTAACAGACGCATTCTGCTCAAACTCGCAAGTGTAGTGAAACTTTTAACAATTAGCAACTACTGTATTTTCTACTGGTGGCTCAGAGAGTCAAAGTCGCAAATATGTTTTGAAAGAAATACTGAAGAATAGGCCCTTTTTGTTTTCCTGATTTCCAATTGCACGTTTAGCCCTCAAATTTCATTTGGTGTAGAAACATTTGCAGGAACTGCAGCTTACAAAATATCAAAATACAAAATAACAAAATGTTGGTTTTTCAAAAAACCAAATAGAATGTTCAAAGACAAGAATTGTAATCTTTGTTTTTAAAAGATGTTTTTTGGTTTTACTGCAACTTTTCGAAAACGTTTGATTAAATGTTTTACTGCTGTTTCGCTTAATGACGGTTTAAAGGTGGTGGTAACGTTTAAGGCTTGAAATGAGGACATTTTGTTGGTCTAGTCAAACCTTTTGCAACAGTTTCTACAGTGATTTGTAACAAACTTGGAATTACGAAACAGAGGCACTATGACGCAAAAAAGGGGCAAGGGGGTGGGGGATACTAGCGAGGCTGGAGGGGCAAACCGGTACACATATACATCACAAATTAGACTGAAAAAGCAATAATTCAAAGTTTCACATATGGCAGCAACAGATGACCAAACGGCAAAACCATGGGCCGGGCAACCATCAGACAATCGTCGGGGCCAGACCGCCAGGACTCTGGGCCGGTGCCGCTCGGTACAGGCGACCCACCACTAACCCTGCCACCATCAACCAAATCACTGAAGCAACAGACCCGTACCTAAAATAGAACTTCAAAGGGTCACCCACGACAAACCGAGACCAAGGGACCAAACAGTGACAAAGTACAGTATAAATAGTTCATTGAAACACTCGCAGTCAAATAGGGACAGGGGGAGGGAAGGGGAAGACCAATACAACTAGAAAACTAGTACAAATAAAAACATGGTAGTAAAAACGAAAAAACAACACAAGCACAACCTATGGAAACAACCGCATAGTTAAGGCACGCAGGCCTATCAATACAGAAAATTATCAGGCACGGCGGCCTACAGTACAAAATATACGGCCCGATTAATTTTGAAACAGGGAGACACAGACCCACGGCAGCCGTTGGCCGGGCTCAAACCCGTCCGCCAGCGTCCGCAGACGGTGTCAATCTAGGAAAACGGAAATACAACTACGGTGTCAAGAATGCCGGTCCGGGGTTCACCGCCCACCTTTGATCTCCCTGAGGGCGGATCGCAGGCGTCGACGGTAAATTGGTAAAGCGGAATGCCCCCAGTACTATTTGGTAATAAAAAGTGTAAATAGTTTAGTTAAAAAGGTAAAAAGTAAAAATTTATAAAGAGTTTTAGGAAACTCGGCGGTACCTGCACAAATTTAACAGAGAAAAAGTACACTGAATTTTGAATAAAATTTATCCAAAAAAGTGGAAAACGAGACCGTCGGAGAGAAAATAGAAAAACGCACAATTGAGTAAATAATAACATAATCGAAGGAATGGGTTAGTAGACAAAAGTAAGCAACGGCAACAACCCCAAAAATAAGCAACGGAAGCAACGTGTTCAAGCAGCACAATCTCTATCCCGTTCCACCGCATCAATGCCGAGCCATGGCCCGCTCGTTCTCATGCCGGGACTGCGCGATCCAGCGGAGGGTGAAAATTCGTACACCACTAACCAGTTTCCGATTCAGTTTTTTGTAGAAGTACGTATGCTATTGCTGCTAAAATTTAGTTCAGACTTTTTGCAACGTCTGCAAAATTGGGTCTGCTGTTAGACCAGACGAGGAATCGTTGGCCTCACTGAGCGCGACCGCGGAGCCCGCGACTGATGAGCAGCAGACAATTTAAGGAGCGTTCGAAATCAACCCCATTCTTAAGCTAAACATACCTCTTGCGCATCCACCCCAAACCAGAAGGGCCCGGCTCATCACTGACACTGCACTAGTCCTCATTTGAAACTATAACTTTGCACGAGACAACAAATATTTTGTCAATAAAGCAAGTTTCAGCAAAAAGCAAGCAAGCAAAAGCAATTTTCAAATATTCAAAATATGCATAACCCCCACTGTTCAAATAAATGCAAATTATCACAAAACCAGAACATTCCAGTACCTGACCTGTGCCGGCAACCAAAAGGGGATAGGAGCCTAAAACACAAAACGAAAATAATTAGTCACAAAATTAGTAAGATTATAGGTTAAAGCTAGACACTAATTAAAACAATGTTAATAAATTGTACGTATAAAACACAACATGTCTAACTACACAACGTGCATGACAGACCTGTGAGGGAAGCCCCGGGTGCCCTCCGAAAGTGTCCGAATATTCTCCGGTAAATTCAAGACATTTCATTATACCAAGAAATGGAATCACGACTACAATTTTTAAATCATTTATTGCAAGAAAAGGTCAATTTAGAAGAACCACTAACTATTAAACACTGCCCTGGAAAGATAGGTGCAAAGTGAAGGTCCAGCATAAAGATGTTACGGAGGGCATCCGAGTCGAAAGGAACAAATTTTCGAGTTTAAGAGTGCCAAACGATGTCGCTTCCGATTAACTAGTTGTGCTCAGAATCTCCAGGGCTATCCTCCAGCGGCTCCTTGTAACCTCCACCACCAGGGCTCCTTTGTATTCTGTGCCGAGATCGGCACATTAAAAACAAGGTGAACAGGGTGAACACTGCATTTGTGCCGAGGTCGGCACAGTAGAACCAGGTGAACAGGGTGACCATTGGCCTCGGCCAAAATTACCAGAACCAAAAGTGCTCCTGATTATCCAGTTTTACTCAGCGTGTTCTGCCCCACAATTTTATGCACACGCGAACACTTTTAAGTCCACTTTGAAAATTTGTACCGAGGTCGGCACAGTGAAATAGGGTGAAGAGAATAAGGGTGAAAAATGCCTGAACCTGAACTTAACCTGAACCCGAAATTACCTGAACCAAGACTGTTCCCGTTACAGTTTTTGGAAATGGCATGGATTGCGCCTCCTGTTGATAAAGTTGTAGCCTCCCCGGCCCAGTTTCATTTTTGGCAGCGCTGGGAACAGAAAATTGATAACGATAAACATCTATGGGTTTGCCCCACAGCGTTCAACTGTTGGACTTCCACGCAAATTCGCCCCTTCAATTCTGATTGGAATAGAGTTTTAACACTAATACTGGCGTCGTACGAAGATAAATTATGAAAGCGGTTCTATTGGGTAGAACTCATTCATTTACACTTTATCTATGCTAAAATTGATTTTTTCATGTTTCTTGTGCGGTAAAACTAATTTGCGATGACATAATTTCTTCATGCTTGTCACAATTTTGCATTCCTATTCGGACTATGTTCACATAAAATTTGAGCTCCGGGTCGAACCAGAATTAAAATGTACGAAAATTTAAAATTTCAAGTTCAAGCTATTAATGCTCTGCAATCCTTTAGGCTACAGCAGAGCGAAGCTACTTATATATTTATGGGTATGTCAGCTTTAACTCCACCGCGAGTGTAGAAGGTTTCCGGAAAGCTGTGATTTGTCTCGAAATATTTTTCAACTTTCGAGACTTTTTGTCTCGAAAGATTTTCAACTTTCGAGACTTCTTGAAGATATTTTGAGACATTTGATGAATTTGTCTAGAACATTTTTGCACGCAAACATGCCAAATAAATACATGTGTCGAGACATTTTTCAAATATTTCTAGAAAGTTTTGAAATATTTCGAGACAATTTCGATTTTCATTTTTGCTACTTTCGAGACATTTGTTGACAACTTTCAAGTCGTTTTTCTCAACTTTCCGGAAACCTTCTACACTCGCGGTGGAGTTAAAGCTGACATACCCATTATACTGGACTTCACGAAAACTGGGGGATCGGACCTGTTGTCGGGAGCGTGACACGTTTGACTTTGAAACTTAAACTTTTACAGCTAGTGTTTTGCTGAATGCCAATTCTGTGTCAAACTTTGAACACGACGTGTTCTCGCGAAAATATTTTTCGGTTTGCATTTGTAGTAAAACGGTTTGACTAACTACTAACTAACTAACTAACTAAAACATTCACAAATCACAATTCTGAAATAACTTTAACCGACACTTCCCTTTTGTTAAACAGTCATTCTAGCAAAAATAACTCATTCAATAGTCATTCTAGTTATCTGTCATTTACAAATTATAGGTTTTATATGTAAGTGCTTAAACTGAACCTGCCAGTCTTTAGTTTATAATGCGTTTATAGAGGAAATGTTACTTTATCTCACCTGGCCAATACCACCATGCTATGTGAATGCTGTTTAGATGTAAGAATGAAAAGATTGAAACATGGAAACGACTTGGCTTCAACAAAAAGGAAACGAATAACTGCCTTAGAGATGTTGATACTCTGAAGAAGAGATATTATAGACGCCTCAAGACTTGCCTGAGACAGGAAGGGATTACAGAGTATTACAAGTTTTTACTTGTTGCTGAAGTGTGTGAAAATCTGAGACGTTTTAACATATGCCACGTATTGAAGATAAACAAGAAACTTGTTTTTGTTTTTATAATTGAGCAGTTGTGAGCTAGCAACAGTTAAGTTTAATTGAAACTTTCAACTAGCATAGAATAGATGGAACCTGATGTAACTTGAAGGTGCACGTTCTGATGTGCGCACCAACAATAGGCCAAAGCTTTATCTCGATGGCCTATTTCTTTAAAGAATAAAATGGTCGGATTAAACGGGTTAAAAATCAGATTAAAATTATCACTGCTATTTCTTTAATGCTTTAAGGCTGATTAAACTGATCAGAATTAACTCGCTTAATACCACCATTTTTAATCTGCGGTGATGATAAATGATTTTAATCCGCCACTAAAGAAACAGCCATTAAACATTTGAATGCGCCAACTTTTAATCCGTTTAATCCGCGGAGCCGCACGAGGATTAAAAACTAGTTGAAAATGCAGGCGTGGGATTAAACGGATCAAAATTAATTTTTAAAGAAACAGCTATTAAGAAGGTCAGATTTAAATTAACTCGTTGATTTTTTAAATCCGAAGTGTGAATAAAGAAACAGGATTAGATTAAAATTTTAATCCTATGTGCATTAAAGAAATATGATTAGATTCATTCGTTTAACCCATTTAGCTCGCTGGACTAAATTTTAATCCTTTAAATCTGAGGTGCTATTTCTTTAATGCGGATTAGTGTTAATCTAATCCGTTTAATCTTAAAAGAAATTAGGCCTAAGTTACAAAGGTCAGGCAACTTATTTGTTTAAAATTATTTTTCTAAATTGCTTGATAAAAATTTTCGCCCATCTCAACTCAAAGCTGTTCGGTTGAGAAGGTTAACCTTAAGAAACTAGCTTTATGCATAAGGCCAGAACTAATCTTATGCGCTATGTGTAGAATTTAGTATTCAACAAGGATGCAATAGTTACTTAAAGCTGAGTCAAACTTTATGAGGTTATCTACTCAATAATAGAGATTCTCACAGATCAACTATCGCAAACGTACATCCATTTTAACAAATTTATTTATCATGTTTGCACACATCTCCAATGAGAGACGTGGTGTAGTTCCAATGTGAGCATGCTTGGAAATTTTCATGAATGGAAATTTTAAAGTTGATATTTAGCAATATCTGCTCGATACGCACCTATTTGCAATCATTTTTCAAACAACAAGTGAACTCATCAGCTGAAGTCAACAATCAACAGCTGAAGTTGTCCTAATTGCCAAACTGGAAATATTTGATATTGTTTTGAACTCCAGAAGGTTTGGCTAGTTTTGAAATTGCCTGCAAGCACAACTCCACGAGGAAACTTTACTTAGCAAAATTAATTATCAATCAATCAATTAACTGACAATTACAGGTTCCAGGTATTTCCTGCTGCGCCTCAGCGCATCAGGTCTCTTACGTTTGCTCAGTCCGAGCTCCAACATGCATTTTATTCGAAAAGCATGCACGTCGCCATAAATGCGTGTGTGCAATGTTTTAAGATAGGACTAGCATTATTTGTGCGTAAATTTCTTGATTTCCAAAGATTCTTTTTTCTGATCTATGTAATTATGCATATATGAATATAAATGGCTGCAATTCCAAAACCGGAAACTTGAATTCTTTATTTTTATGACTCATAAAATTCTTTCACGAACTGCTTACTAAACATTTTCAAAGGTGATCAAAAGCTGAAATAACTTGCATATATTGAATTAAATTCTTCAATTAAACTAATCACACAATGTCTTGCACGTATAGTTTCTGTCAATAAGCAAGCATTAACTCATTTATAGAATATATATGTAGCAGGGTTACAATTTATTAAAAATACGCGCACAGCAAAACTCCACCTTTTGCATAAACTATTGCTTGTTCCAGTAAAAGTTTCCAGGTCAAACAATGAATTGAATGAATCAAACAATGCATTCAAATAGAACCCTATAAAACTTGTTTTCTGATTGTTCCAGGTGTGAGTCTTTGACTTATGAACACTTAGCCTATTGGAAAGGTTGCGAATGCACAACTGGAATTGACAAGTGCACAAAGGCAGGAAGGTAACATTCGCTTTTGACTTGATTCACTGCCTGTCCCAAGACCTTACAATGTCATGGGGGAAAGCTGTGATTAAGTACTAAGTAAGCAAGTGAGTACGTAAGTAAGAAGAACTAGCTAAATATAGATCACAATCCGCACAAATTTTTACCACAACAGTAGCGAACAACGAATGAAAGCTTCTAGCAAAACTGTCGAATTGTTAAACTTGTAACTCCTTGCATGTTACGAGATATGGAGAATTTGCTAAACTTTACCTCTTGGAAGAGTCAGTATGATGCCAATCACAATATTCCACCAGTTTCGCATTTCTTCCTGTTTCGACACTTTTATTCCCAATTTTTTTAAATGTAGGTAATGGGTTCTGTGCCTCTCGTGGGGACCCAACAAAATTTAATCCTTAATGACTTTTCTTCCAACGTTAAGTGGCTCCCTGCTGAGTTCAGTTGGACTTAGTTAACAATAGAGAAGCTCAATTCAAGGTAAAATTGAACTCTGACTATTTAGGACCCCACACTAGCACAAATGTTACCGTAATCTTAATAAATCGTAATCATAAAGTTAATGCCACGCAGTGAAGAATAATTCCTGATAGTTTCCTATTGACTGCTAAAGTTTTTTAAGATGGTGATTTGAAAAAATTTACTGCAGTCTGCAAAAAATCTGAGAAATTGCACTTCTTCAAAAATCCGTTAAACGTTTTTTGGAAATCCAAATTAATTTCATTGTATTCATTAAAAATCGAAATGTTAAGCTCCATTTCGATATAAAGATGGCTTCACTCGAAATAATGAATGAGTAATCATGGTTTAAAATTGATGTATCCAAAAGGAATCACCATCTTAAAAAAGTTTGGCAGTCAATAGGAAACTATCAAGAATTATTCTCCACTGCTTAGCATTAACTTTATGATTACAATTTATTAAGATTACGGTTACATTTGTGCTAGTGTGGGGACCTAAATAGTCAAATTTGAATTTTACCTTGAATTGACCTTTTCTATTGTTAAGTGAGTCCATCTGAACTCAGCAGGGAGCCACTTAACGCTGGAAGAAAAGTAATTAAGGATTAAATTCTGTTGGATCCCCACGAGAGGCTCAGAAGCCAGATAATGTCCTGATTATCATATGTAGGTATAGGGGAGGAGATAAAAGAGGTTTAGTTTCTATTTGGAAGGAGACCCGGCCTCTGTAAAAGTCAGTGGCGTATTAGTTCTGTTCTTTTATTATAGATGCTTGCCTTTTAAAGATGAAGCAAAGACGATGGCGTGCATTAAGGCTGCCACGGACTATGCTGTCGACTTTTATCACAGATGCAGTAAGGTTGGTCGCTAATCATCTTGCGAACAAAGGAAATGTGAAACTAACTACACACGTTCATATAAACAAGCGTTTGTGGAACAAGAATATTGTGGAATAAAATGCATGTAATAATGCATTATAGCTGTGTGTCAACTCAACCTTAAAATTATTTACTTTTATTTTGTTAGAGGTAGGTTCTAGAATTAGCGCAATATGTTCCAGCAGAATTGTTTTACATCTATCAAATCTACATTTCACTGATTTGAAGGTTGCATGTGAACAAGAACTGTACTGACAATTTGGAAACGGTTAATGTCATGTCTGGTCTCTGAAAGCCCTTAGTTTGAACTCCTTAAACAAGCTTTATTCTTTTCGTGATTGGTTTCAAAGCTTAATCACACGAAAACTGGATCATTTTACTGATAGCTATAGTACTAGAGACTGTCTGTAATACTAACGAAATAAGCTAAATAACCATTATTACAAACAATTAATAGACATTAAGCGAAGAATAATTACACGAAACTACATAAACTATATCCTAATTTAATACATGGATTAATTACGTACGCGCATTTATGTTGTTGAATTTCTCGACCAAAGGGGAACCGAACACACAATAAATAGTCTGGGCATGTAACTACAGCCATGCTGTTATTTGAGGGGAAAAAATTTTCTTTAAATTTTCTTTCATTTTCTTTTTCTTTTTCTTGGGAAAGAAGAAAATTTCAATAGGGCAAGCGAAGATTTGACAGCTGTCAGTGTCAGTGATATAAGCAATATGT
The DNA here is from genome assembly GCA_030248195.1 of Trissonchulus latispiculum. Taxonomy (NCBI): domain Eukaryota; kingdom Metazoa; phylum Nematoda; class Enoplea; order Enoplida; family Ironidae; genus Trissonchulus; species Trissonchulus latispiculum. Next base: position 10,035 of record JASAND010028805.1, read on the forward strand.
GCGAAGCCGAAAATATGAACGCTAAGCATGGGTGAAAAGTGCAAGTGTTGCCAATAGTTTAGGCTACGCACAGCGTGAAGCCATAAATCAAATTATGAAATTCAAGGAGCATTTTCTTTTTCTTTTTCTTTATTTAAAGAAAAATTTTCCATTTTCTTTTATTTTCTTTCCCCTCAAATAACAGCATGGCTGTACCTGCAGACTGGACATTCGAGGCACAAACCGGAAGAACTTACATACAATGTAGAGACATAACATTTTCCGTCGAGACGTCGAGATTCCAGCGGTCATTTTAGAAAATGTTAATGCTAATTATAGGATCTACTCAAGCGTAATCTCAAGGAACAGAACACGCTGGCCTAGTGATGTTTCGAGCACTGAAATTGAAACAGAAACTAGGCTTCATGCTGTACAAGTTTCAGTTTTGATCGCTGAAACTGAAACTTAAAGTGAAACTATTGTGAGAAGAGACCCGAACTGAAACTGTAACTGAAATTATTTTATCCGCCGACTAAAACTGAACCAGCAACCTAGTTTCAGCAACTGAACAATCTTCTTCCTACGTCTTCTACTTGGAATCTTCTATCAGTTTGTCGTTTTTCCCTCTTCTCGGCCTAACACTTTTGACAACAAGCAAGAATGAAAAATGGACATTTAAGATTTACGTTTCAAGTTGCTCTGATTTAGGAAAAGGGCACAATTGTGCTTGATTTTTTCAGTTTCAATATTAAAGCTCTCCGAAAGCGTCCATTGAACATAGCATACAAGTAAAAATTCGAACTGATCTCAAAGCAAATAAAAAGCTCTTGGCAGCACCAAATCACATTTCTGATTAGTCTAGTCTCCACGTAGTAATAAGCATCATCCGTGCAAGAAATGCTATTCAGGGGTATGCGCAAAAAATTATCTGCACAAACTAAGCTAAATTTTCCTAAAGAGCGAAGAACAACTGGTGCTGCCAAACACAACTGCAAGTAAGAAAGTTCCTTAACGAAGCTATCTCTTTCATCGAATTCAGCATTCGACGATTGCTTAAAATTAATCAAACCAATCACAATACGAATTACCAGAACAATCAAAATAATTGATTCAGTAATATTGATCATCGATACGACGTAACGAAGTAATTCCCTGAATCCTAGGTGCCACGGCATGATTTCCAGAGAAGGATGTAAAGATATTGATGATAGCAGAATTGCTACTAAAGCTGTAGCCTTTGGCAACGATTTATTATTCACTTTATCAAAAATGAGTGGGCGGCACAGAGCAACATACCGCTCCATGCTGACTCCAATGGTGATGGTGCTGCAGAAAGTAATCAAAGCATTTATCGTGGAATATATCACGGAAGTAGCGTATGTTCCGGTCATTCCACGATCCACAGCAATGGACCGCGCCATCAAACCAATACTGGCCAATGAGGCGCCAAACGCCGTCAGTCTGTGGTACTGGAAACTTAAAGACTGGAATTGGGAATCTCTCAGATTCACAATAGTTAAGATGCTACCAAGCAATCCAATTGCTCCAAACGTTCCCCAAATTCCCACGCGATACGCCTCGGTTAGAACAAATTTCTGGGCAGAAACTGTAAGACTAGTGTTCACTAGAGAACTGTTTTCCTGATTTGTGCAATTGCTACTTTGTAGTTGAAGAATAATTTCATCCACATTGAGTGCCATTTCAGCTAGGTGTGCCTAAATAAGATAAATGAACATTTATCACATATTTTGGTCTGTTAACCTTGGAGGATAAACACCAACTTTGCAGAAGCGTAAATTTGACTACGGTTTTTACAGCCACGTCACCTTAGTCGGTGTTCAGATTAGGAGTAGTGCCAGCTTAGAACGTCTACATTTTTGAAAGACGGGGGATGCGACACTGAATAATTGCCATAGCTATTACCCGACCTGCTCTAGTAATGGAGGTACTGTGACACACACACACACACACACACACACACACACACACACACACACACACACACACACACACACACACACACACACACACACACACACACACACACACACACACACACACACACACACACACACACACACACACACACACACACACACACACACACACACACACACACACACACACACACACACACACACACACACACACACACACACACACACACACACACACACACACACACACACACACACACACACACACACACACACACACACACACACACACACACACACACACACACACACACACACACACACACACACACACACACACACACACACACACACACACACACACACACACACTCTGACATTGCCAATGTGCATTGGCATTAACAAAGGTCGTCCATTTTTGACCGAATTTACGACCATCTCAGGGATTTCGCTCACTTGCACATATAATGAATGATCTTTGAGTGCAATATCTTAACAAGTTTTAAAATTAAACTCCCAAAACTCTTACGGCTATTTAGTAACATGTAATGCCAATTTTAGAAACCACCTCCTCATACTCCTAATACTGCTCCTCCTGCTCCTACTGCTCCTACCCTCATGCTCATTCTCCTCCTACTTCAGACTCGAACTTTCCATGGACTTCATCCGTTTTGTAGGAAAACTAATAGTGCACGGTAATTCGTCAGAAGTCAGTAACGTCGTAACAAGCTACTACAACTAGCATGCGAGTTAGGAGGATGTACGACATGGTTACAATCTTTCAAAGACTTGAACTTACTTTTGAAAGCCAAAATCCCTTTCAAAGCGTTTTTAGAGCTTCATAGAGGACGATCATATAAACTTTACTCTGTTAAGTGCATTTCGTGGTTAACCCTAAAGGTAATAAGATCGGCAGAAATTTGACCTATTCTTTAATTCTGTTATTCTATCATTTTTATGTAGCCAGAAATTGCAAGCTTCGCATAACCTTTCGAATGTTTCCACTACACTCGACCTATGCATCTACATTTATCTGGTTAAGCAGTTATGAGCCAATGATCAACGTTTGTACGGTTGAAGACAAACTGTAAAGCGCAATATGAATTCTGTAGTTCATTAGTGTTATCGTCTAGAAATATTTCTTAAACCTAAGGATATCTCAAGTAGGCACATGTGGGTGGATGTAACAGATTTTGTTACAGTAACATACCTAATGTAACAACGAAAATTGTAACAAATGAAATGAAAGTAACAAAAGTAACACTTATGCTCAAGAGGATTCTAAACTAGTTCGTAGACAGCTTTAATGAGAAGCTGCACTATCAGGGATGACAATGCTTTTGCAAACTATTTGAGAATCAACAGGCGCAGAAATCTAGGAAACGCAGATCACATGAGATTGAACAACAAAGAAGTATAACAACGTCTTCTTGAGGAGTGAAAGGAGGTCCCGTCAGACTTGGACAACAAGTGGAAAGGAAATGAAAAGGAAAATAATACTAAGTCTTCAGAGGTACAGCGAGGGCTACAGCTAATTTATTTCTGTACTAATTGCAACTAAAACTAAACAGGCTGAAACTAACATTGCAACAAATTGGACCAGCTACGGTGTCAGTACTTAATCATCAGAGCAATGTTTGTGAGCAACGCAAGTTAGAGATGAGCACGGGCCGGATTTTTTCGGCCCGGCCCGGCCCGGCCCGCTCCAAAATGTTGCTCGGCCCGGCCCGGCCCGCTGGCAAAATTTTTCGGCCCGGCCAGGCCCGGCCCGTTCCAAAATTCGGCCCGGCCCGGCCCGCCGAAAGAAAATTCTAAAATTTTACTAACAATATTATTTCAAAGGCGTCAATATAAGATGACGAGGCTAAATTATGCTACGAAATGTTGAATTTTACCATAAAATAACCAGAATCAGTAAATGTGTAGCTAATTTTAGTGATTTTACAACATTTTCTAGAGTTGATCCGGCCCGTTTCGGCCCGCTCCGGCCCGCAGTTAAAAAATTTCTTGGCCCGGCCCAGCCCGGCCTGCTAACAAATGGAGGTCGGCCCGGCCCGGTCCGGCCCGGCCCGCAAGTCACTCGTCCATCAGTAAAAAGCCATGAAATTATCATGCCTTCAAGTTATAGAGCTTCACGAAGCTTGTTTCAAAGCAGTCAAAGAAAGAACAAGGAGTTGTGAACAGAGAAGGCCATTGCACCACGTGCAGTCAACATTTTACTTTGCATAGGGCGTTAAGAATATGCTGGAACCAACCTTAGATACCATTATAAACAACGTATTATTCAGATATTAAAATAACTAATAATGTAACTGTCTTAAACTCATCAATTGTAGACACGGATAATTGAGAGAGAGAACAAGCTCTGCGGGTGTTTGTTCGAAGTGTCAAGGCTTGTCATTTGCTTCCAAAATACTTGAAGGGAGTTGTCCCTTAAGGGGGGGGTCGCCAGGTACCACATTTTATAGTCGCCGATTTCGCTCATTTTTGGGTATAATATACCCCCATATGTGCCCAAAAACAAGACAAATTTTTAGAGTCCATGGTGAATCCATCTAGAGATATTGCAGTTCAAATCTCTACAATTTAGTATTTACGTTAGTATGCCTCGCTGAGCGCTTCGAAGTCGCGTACAAGTGGGGATGACAAGAGACTGTGGCATGGCAAATACATCAATTTAAAGCCTTTACCTGTAGGTGTTTATTACCGCATAAATTACAGTGTCAAGCTAAGCAACGAGCGACACACGGCGATTGGACCACTTGGTAAAGCTTATTTCGACTGTCATTTGCTTCAAACTTTAACTCGCTCTAACTTTTTCATGTCGTTTTATAGAGACTTGGTGCAAGAAGATAAAATGTTCAGGACATCGAGAGCTTCAATTTGATATAAAATATGGCTATAATTGAAAAAGTTGAAAATTTGACATTTTTTGCTCATAGGTGTCCGCCATGCTATCGTAGTATGTCATCAAAGGAAAACATAGGCTATTGGCATGAAACTTAACATAAGCGTAGGTTTTATGCCAGTCTACTTGCATGCCAAATTTTATTGAGATACCTTAAGATTTGACTGACTTATGAAGCAGCAAACATGAAATTTTCGAAAAATGACGATTTTTGAGGAAAAATGAAATTTCTGCTACCAAAACTGCGAGCTACTGAAAAGGCCAAATAGGGATTGATTATATGCAAAATAAAGCTCTAACAATATACTGTGCTAATATCTAAACGCGAAGTTTCTACACCAAAGGGTTAGTTCAGGACAAGACAAAACGTCCACTGACCTACACATTTGTAGAGCGATTTTGAGCAAAAATCGACTTCTCCGGACTTTGAAAATTCGTATAAAATCAGCGACCCTGCGGAAAATAACCTCGTATAGATATTAGCACTTTACCTTGTCCAAATTAGGTTTACAGCGAGTGGTAGCCGATTTGCTCTTACACAACGCTCAAACTTTTGGTTGCAGAAATATTTTCCAAACTTTTTCATTTTCCTATGTTTAACACATGTCGGGGTCACCTTTGGAGGGTTATTGTGAATGATAGGAAAAGTTTTGCAACAAGCGCACTTGTCTTGTTTTGCGGACCCATGGGGACTACAAAATATGTGAAAATGAGAAAAATCGGAGATGGTCGAAAAATCGCGACCCCCCCCCTTAAAAGCGCATGCAGCGTCATCTGTGGTTTCACAATATTACTATAACTTCATGGAGGTGGTATCCTTTTGGGCTGTTTTTTGGAAAATGCATAACTTTCGCAGTTTGTGTAGTTAGAAGCAGATGTCAGCAGATTGCGAAATCTGCATTTCCAGAAATGCAGTTCGGAAATGCCTGGTAATTGCTGAACTTTGGCAGATTGCGGAATTTCCCAATACCGGAACTGTGTTGATTTGAAACTTTTGTTGTCTGTTCGTTCCGCTGCTACGCGGAATTTTTAAAGAAACTGGAATAAATTTAGAATTTTGCCTTCACAAAATATGGATAAACCGGATTGTTTTCCTTATTATAGGATCAAGTAGGAATTTATTATGGTCCGCTGTTTTCATAGCGAATTTTCTTTATCGGAGAGTATGTTATTACAATTGGTCGCAGGAGGAATTCCTGATCAGCAAAAGTCAACGTTAATACTCTGTTATCTGTTTTTGATGTCTTTATTTATATATGCATGACCATGTTGAAGAGAGAAACATTCTGTTAGACTTTAACACGATTTCTCATTTATTTCCACAGGCTGTTTGAGCTTCACATGAACTGCTGCTTCCGAAGAATTCAGTGACATATCCAGGACAAGATGAAGGATCAAGAACAGGACTTTCATAATAGGTGCAGGAGACACAAGTACTATATCCTTCCGGACAATAATATCTTTGTTCAGCTGAAACATGAAGTGAACAAACAAACATACACTAAAACTAGTCTACTAACGACTTGTAGCGACAACCTCCTCCTAGAGATGAGCATTTCGGCCCGTCGGCCCGGCCCGGCCCGGCCCGAGCTCCAGTTGGTAGCGGGCCGGGCCGGGCCGGGCCGAGAAAATTTTAACTGCGGGCCGGCGCGGGCCGAAACGGGCCGTATCGACTATAGAAAATGTTCTAAAATCGCTAAAATTAGCTAAATATGTACTCATTCTGGCTGTTTTACAGCAAAATTTAACATTTTGTAGCACATTTTAGCGTTTCCATATTGCATTGGAACCTTTGAAATAATATTGTTAGTAAAATTTTGGAATTTTTCTTTTTGCGGGCCGGGCCGGGCCGAATCTTGGAGCGGGCCGGGCCGGGCCGGGCCGAAAAATTTTGCCAGCGGGCCGGGCCGGGCCGGGCCGAGCAAGATTTTGGAGCGGGCCGGGCCGGGCCGGGCCGAAAAAATCCGGCCCGTGCTCATCTCTACCTCCTCCATAAATTAGGGTAAACTAGCTTTGTATGGACAATAAAACATCGGTCTATCTTCAACATATAAGAGCACTAGCCATGAACGGACAATATTTTTCGCTGTATGGACACAACTTGCGTTGTATGGACACTGAATTTTACATGCAAAACATAGAAGTAATAAAATTTTAAAATGCTTCTTTTGAACTTAAAATAGAAGGTAGAAGCTTGATTTTTCGGATTTAGAGTTATTTGACTGTCCTCTTTCGACTGCAGTAAAAACATTAAAAAATAAAAATTTTCGAAATTGCTTAATTTCCACTTAGAATGGTAGGTAATGTCTTCAAAAACATGTATAAAAAGTTTTACATTAATCTGAGGCTTTTTGTTAAAGTTATTAGCGTTAGAAATCCTGCTTTGAAGTCATATAAAATACACACAAATTTTGCTGTCCATACAGGGAAAGTGACGTGTCCATACAATGCTAGTTCAAGATTAATCATTACTTAATTAATAACTTTTAATAGGCGTTACCATTTTGAAAAACAATTTGACCAGATTATAGGAAACACAATTAGACACATTTCGATAGAAAAATGTTCTTAAATATTTATAGTTTGGACATAGAACTTTTCTCCTAAACTTTAACCTAAAAATTGGCGTTTTCAAAGAGTGTTGCGTCGAAAACAATAAATAAATCTGCAGCGGTTTCATTTTTGAAGAAAACTTACTGAAACTTGGTAAAGTGGTACTAAGAATAATAGGCTTTCTAACGATACAAACTTTTTTCAAATTGGCCAGCTCTGGAGAGAGATATTTAGTCAAATCTTATCTAATGTTCATACAAGGTTAGTGTCCGTACAAAGCTAGTTTACCCTATGTCCCAGGAAAAGCTAGTGGAAACGATATTACTTTCGATATTTCTCTTTCTATGATGGAAATTTTGAAAAATCTCTAGGTCAGACAGTTGGAACTTATCTTTTGAATAGATTTGATAATAAATAAGAAACTTTCAGCCATGTTTTTAAAACAAAAGAATGAGTGCAGCTGAAACTAAATGAAGCAAGAAAAACATTATACAGGGACAACGCCTAGTTTTGTGTACGGGATCTGGACAAATCGGTTGGGCAAACACTTTGAACATGTCACCGTAAAACTGTAGAATCAGGAATTCTGCAGAATTACTGAAATTTTCAGTAAAACTGTAGAATTACGGCGAAACTTGACTTATTCTACAGTTTTCCTGATATTTTCAGGGATTCTGCATTTTGTTCAGGAAAACTGTGGAACTATGGTTAAGCTTGAATTAATCAACAGTTTTCCTGAAAATTTGAGGAATTCTGTAGAATAGCGTTTTTATTTTCAATTTTCATTATTAAATTCAAATTTTCAATGCTCATACAGTTCCTGTTTTTTAAAATGTAGTCAGCCAACCGTTTACAATCATTTTACGATCAACCAAACATTAAAATTTGAAATAAACCAATTATAAAAATGTTTTTAAATTTTTTGAAATAACCAATTATAATAATGGTTTAAATTTTTCAACATCAGATCAGTGAAAAGTTCGTACTTTTCCTACTTTTTTTCTAACTTTTTTACAATCATTGATAAACTTATGCGAAACTTGACTTATTCTACAGTTTTCCTGATATTTTCAGGGATTCTGTAGTATTCTGTAGTATTACTAACTCACTCACTTACATACAAATATCTGGTGTCTATGTATGGTACATGAGTGTGAGCATTAACAATGATGAGAATAATCCAACACAATTCGGGGGTTGAATTCCCCCAGAAGTTGAAGAACTTTTTTGCTTTTTTGATGAAATCTTTCTTCAAATCTTTAATTCCTTTCATTTTGCAGAAACAAGAAAATTTTTAAAAATTACACTTTTTCAAGGAAAAATAAGAATGTTTGCTAAAATCGAAAGACATTTTAAGCTTTTTCTATCCAAAAAATTTGTAAAAACGTTGAAAATACACCTATGTGAACGCGCCAATTTTTGACCAATAAAACCTAGAGCTTAACCATAGTTCCACAGTGTTCCTGAACAAAATACGGAATACTACAGAATCCCTGAAAATATCAGGAAAACTGTAGAATAAGTCAAGTTTCGCATAAGTTTATCAATGATTGTAAGAAGTTAGAAAAAAGTAGGAAAAGTACAAACTTTTCACTGATCTTTTGCTGAAAAATTTAAACCATTATTATAATTTGTTATTTCGAAAAATTTAAAAACATTTTTATAATTGGTTATTTCAAATTTTAATGTTTGGTTGATCGTAAAATGATTGTAAACGGTTGGCTGACTATATTTTATAAAAACAGGAACTGTATGAGCATTGAAAATTTGAATTTGATAAGGAAAATTGAAAATAAAAACGCCATTCTACAGAATTCCTCAAAATTTCAGGGAAACTGTTGACTAATTCAAGCTTTATTCATAGTTCCACAGTTTTCCTGAACAAAATACGGAATTCTACAGAATCCCTGAAAATATCAGGAAAACTGTAGAATAAGTCAAGTTTCGCCGTAATTCTACAGTTTTACTGAAATGTTCAGGAATTCTGTCGAATTCCTGAAAATTTAAGTAATTCTGCAGAATTTATGATTCTACAGTTTTACAGTGACAAACATACAAGGTTTGGGCAAAACCGTGATTTTATCACGACATATGAATTCTCTTCAATTGCCATCGATTTCATCAATATTTGCAATTAAACGAGCCTAGTTTAATTAATTTAAGGCTTAGTTGAAGTTGATGTTAAGTTAAGTTAATGAATGCTCAGTTACAGTTAACCTACAGCGGGTTGGCGGTCCATTATTGCATGAGGCTCTACATTCGGATTCACTGGAGAACGTTCTGGTGTCTGTGCCACAGCTGCCTGTATTGCAGTCTATGCAGTGTCCTCCTCCACATTGGAACATATCTAAACAAAGAATGTCCGCACAGTCTACATTGTGCATTACTATTACTGTAAGGGAAGCAGGCATAGGAAAGATTGATAAGCCTGCAATGGGAGTTCAGCTGATGGTCCCGTGGTGTAGTGGTTAGCATGTCTGCTCCGGAGTCAGAAGGGCCGTGGTTCGATCCCCGGCGGGACCAATTCTTTACTTTCAATCCTGAATGAAAAGCTGAACCTCCCTCTTCCCTTCTCTCTTCTAGGTCCTGGTTTCGTGGGTACGAGGGTGCCTGACGCCTCCCGTTGGGGCTTGTCCTTGGTTTCTTCTTGGTCCACCAGCCCTGGTAGAAGCGCTACATTACCATTAGGAACATGCATTTTAATTAAAACAGCTGCAGTTTGCTTTTGTAAAATTGATGCAATGGGAGGAAAAACATGGAACGGTATTTGTGTCAATTTCTAATGCTTTAAATATCATCTACGATGGCAATATGACTCTGCAACAAAGAATCAGTGTACGGGCAACGTTTGTCATGTGGCAGGATCAGATATTTGTTTGAATTATGCAATCACAAACACATTAAATCTTTGCGAAAAAGTAGAAGTTAGAGGTTGTCCAATTCTAAAGTGGTGTTTTCTGTTTCTTTCTTTATTTCCGGGTTTCTTGGGAACTTCTTGCATGCTTTACACCTAACGTTTCTTGCTTCATGCGGCAGAGCTTTTTCGAACAGAGCTTGTGTAAATTAACACGTTAAACAGCACATTTTTAAACCAATAATTTGGTGAGTTCGTGTGCTTAAAAGTTGCAGAATTCGCATCAACATTGTTACCAGCAAATGCAGCACTCAGCGTGCCCACAAATAGGATAACTACTATATATTTATCCATTGTCGATGAATTCAAAAGCTTATGACTGAGACAAAACGAAATCGGTTTGAAAGTGGAATTGTCAAATCTCTCTGGTGACACAAACCCAAACTGCGAAACTGGGATACCAAATGATGGCGACTAAAAGTGTGGAGAATATGTTAGATGCAAGTTGTGTGCAATGGACTGATAAAAGAAATAATTTCATTTCACGCCGTTTTGACAAACTAGTCTCGTTATGGAATTCCAGAATTTCTAATTAATTGTACTTATCTGCAGAGTCGCAGGGCAGCTGAAGCTCATTAAGCTTTTCTAGAACCAGTTGACCATAACAGCCACAATGTGTTGAATCTGCTGCAGTATAGCAGACTGTAGTGCTCTTCCACTAAATACGCATCTAAAGTAATTCCAGAAAGCCCCTTCGGTAGGCAACAGAAAGCATCATACATTGGTAGTTGTCACGGAATCTGCAAAAAGGATTGAGGTTTGCAATGAATGCAAATAATAAGACTCAATGCAGGAGAAATGAAGGAATACATATCCATGCCATATGTTGATATGGTGTTGGTTTTGTATTTTTGATGACGGTACGACTGCGGGTACATTGATTTTCCAATAGGTGGTTTTCCAATTGATTGTCAAAGCTACAATGTTCTAAAAATTGGCAAGAAAGCAGCAGAGGTCAAGATGATACAAACTCTAGCAAAGTTCTGAAGTCTCTTCAAGAAGAAAGCTATTACGATCGAATTTCGCTCATATAGTAACTTTATACGGGAAGATGGTATGAAAGAGTCATGTTCCAAGAACTACTTGTTTGCTTTTGATTTATTTTTACTTTGTAAAACCGTAAGTTTTGAGATGACCTAGCTGGCCAAACACTCCTCCCCAAAATAGACACACAAGGTGAATAGCCCAATGCGATGAACACAGCATTTGTTTCTGTAGCACGCCATAGTGTCCGGGGACATTTGTGCCAGTCTAAGTTCAGCTGCGATTTCGGTCATTCGCAAAGACAAAGCTGGCATTTTAGCACATTTCAGCTGCAGCCGAGTCTGCGTTAAAAGCAGACTGTCCTATGTCCTATGTCCTATTCTACTTTCTGCCGCGGAGATGGCCTAAGTCGTATGCACACGTGATCAATCATTGAAGCAAACCCTATCCTGTTAATGCTGCAGGCTCAGTGTAGTTATAAATATTCCTGGAATTCACTTCTGACAAGTTGTAACAAACTATATTTAGATTAAGTGAGTACAAGAGTCGAAACAGTGGGACAGAACGTAACTGGTAAAGCAAGACTTCCAGATAATTTTTTTAAATTTTAATCTATTTATTGTACAATTTTAGGGATCTTTTCAGGATAACCCACCCCAGGCCCAGATTCCGCAAAACTTGATCAAATGAGCTGAAATTTGGTATGGGTATGTTTTCGACCACTCTGAGTTCAAATATCGCAAAATTTTTCAATTTCGCGAAATTCGATTTTTTCGATTCGTAAGGGGGGACCAAGGGGAACCGGAAAATTTTTTGTCTTCGATTTTGCTGAAAAGTTGTATTCAGGGGTTTTCGAGGTCGCAGAATACGAATATGAAATCCGTTTTTCAATTCAGCTTTTCGTTAGCTCAATGTATGCTAAAGTTGTAAGCTTAAGATGTCAGCTTATACTGAGCTAACGAAAAGCTGAATCGAACAACGGATTTCAGATTCGTATTTTGCGACCTCGAAAACCCCTGAATACAACTTTTCAGCAAAATCGAAGACAAAAAATTTTCCGGTTCCCCTTGGTCCCCCCTTACGAATCGAAAAAAATTTCGCGAAATCGAAAAATTTTGCGATATTTGAACTCAGCGTGGTCGAAAACATACCCATACCAAATTTCAGCTCATTTGATCAAGTTTTGCGGAATCTGGGCCTGGGGTGGGTTATCCTGAAAAGATCCCTAAAATTGTACAATAAATAGATTAAAATTTAAAAAAATTATCTGGAAGTCTTGCTTTACCAGTTACGTTCTGTCCCACTGTTTCGACTCTTGTACTCACTTAATCTAAATATAGTTTGTTACAACTTGTCAGAAGTGAATTCCAGAAATATTTATAACTACACTGAGCCTGCAGCATTAACAGGATAGGGTTTGCTTCAATGATTGATCACGTGTGCATACGACTTAGGCCATCTCCGCGGCAGAAAGTAGAATAGGACATAGGACATAGGACAGTCTGCTTTTAACGCAGACTCGGCTGCAGCTGAAATGTGCTAAAATGCCAGCTTTGTCTTTGCGAATGACCGAAATCGCAGCTGAACTTAGACTGGCACAAATGTTCCCGGACACCATAGCATGCCTCATTTCATGAAAACAAGTAGGCACACAGTCATTTCGGCACTAACAGTGATTCACATGTCAGTCGTGTGCTCAGTTGTTTACAGTTGATATTCGGAAAGATCAGTGAGAGCGCCTCTGCTTACAATCCTATGACTAGCAGAACCTGTGATGTTTCCAGTAAGTTGCACTTTAGCTTAATGCATCGAAATGTAGTTCCCAACTTTGGGTTTATATGTGAGCCATTGTGCCAACTGCTTAAATTGCTGGACGCCGAAGACTGCTTGAAGGTTGTCAGATCGGTTGTCAGGTTGAAGACTGCTTAATTGCTTGTTTTCCACGGGAGGTGGAATCATGTTAGTGATTTCGTGTACAGCGAAGTACATTTTGATTAATAAGCTTACTGTAATATCTAACTGAACAGTAGACATAGCTATATATAATCACATGATATCTGTGTTTAATAATAGCCCAGTGATTTATGGTAGATGTCTATTTTCTAGGTTCAATTGGTAGATAACGTTTTAGTCTTGAACTCAATAATTTAACTAATTGGTAAATTGCTTCTAATTGCGCCTGATTGCTTCAAATATACAAAATAAAGTGATATTGTCTCAACAAATGTTCTTGTTGATTGATAAAGGCAGTGCAAAGCTGAACTTGACAGTTTTAGTGACTTGACAGACAGACGATAAATACACGTCTCTACCTTAAGGTGATGGAGGATTGTTCAGTCTCAAACTCTGTATTTAGGTGTAACGGTGGCTGAGTGGCGCGGGCTGGACTGGTCTGTACTTAAGGGTAGCGTGAGAGTTAGAAAGGGACTCACAGATAGTTTAAAAGTTTAAAATTGCATTAAATGGAACTACAGTTGGAGACATAACCTCACTTAAGAGTAAGCTAAGTTGTCACATTACAATTAACAGTCTAAGAAAAGATTATAGTTGAGCAGAACCTCACTTAAGAGGGGAAAGATTATATATTGATGCATAACCTCACTTAAAAGGAGAGACCATTCTGTTGGCCGAATGCAGCATCAGCAGAAGGGAATATTTACGTAGTCTATTCTATATGGCCAGGTTTCGGAGTAGTTTAACAGACAAGACGCAAAAGTATAGGCATCGTTAAAGATTGCAAGGCTGATCGGAACTGTATACTGAACTGAAGTTAGAGAGATTTTGGGGTTTAAATAGTTTGTTTGTTCAAATTAAAGAGTTGACAGAAAAGAAAGTAAGAAAGACTTGGGGCGTTGCGAAACGGAGTTCGCACGTCAGTAAAGTTGCCCCAAAAAGTAAGTAAGTAAGATAAGTAATTAATTTAAAATTTAATTTAAAGTTTATGTTAAGAGGGGGGCTGACTGATTGCTACATAGGCAGTTTAAGGAGGGAGACACAGATCTTTCGATTTAATTCATTTTTGGCATGCATACAGAGCATGTGCATGGACAAAAAGTAAAAAGTATCCACTCGTTGGTTGTTAGCTGCTTTCCTGTGACCCACTGCGCTTCAAAGAACTTGCCCCCCCATTTTAGCGACACCAAACATTAATGTTCAAAACTTTCTCACAGCTGTTGTGTTTTATAAAAAACATCTAAGGGTCGTTTCACTTAAAACTTAAAAACTTAAATTATTTAACTTAAGCCTCTTAACTTAAACGTTAGAAACACAATTTTCCAGCAACTTTTGCACAATGTTTTTCTCGTTCAAGCTTAAATCTAACTGTGTTAGGCTTGCGTCGTGGACAAATTTCATTTGTGTCACACGAAAAAAAATTGCTTCATGACGCAGTCCCTGATGCCAGAAAGCCCTGATTGAAAACCATTGAAGAATGTAATGTGTAGAAACGGATGCGTAAATAAGTCAAATTTGGCTATGCGTCCAAATCTTCGAAAAATCATGTATATAGGTATCATTATAAACAGCTTAAACAAGTCGCTGAAAGTTTAAATAGACCTGCATTTGTGAAACGCAACTTTACTTAAAGTTTAAGTAGCTGGGTTTTTGTGAAATTAAATTAAGTAGTGTAAGTTGCTTAAGGAGGGGGGTAGCTTTTTGGCTTTTTGACCATCTCCGATTTTGACCATCTCACCCAATAATGGGTGAGCCTGTTTTTTGGATAATTTCAGCAATTCTCCAACTTTATGCTTTTAATCAGAAGCCTTCATTTTCATTGTGACGTAAGCAGAACGGTGGTCTTACTTTACATGCTGTAAAATAAAGCTATGCACAAAATATAATGTTGTAGTATTGAAGCTGAATCTTAAAGAGGACAAGCTAACCGATGGCAAAACGGTTTGCGTGTATGAAACTGCTATTCAGATTTCAATTTTGCATCTCCAGCTCATTCAGCAACTTTTGCTAAAATCAGATTCTGTCTTATTTTTCCGTTACAAAGAATCCAGCCGTAGGAAATAACCGAAGTTAATTTGATAGCATCACTGGGGTCAATATATTCGAGATATGTTCCTTTTCAATTACTAACCCGTTTTGTTCGTTTTTACAAAAATACTGTATCTATCAATCTTTTTTCAACCGCTGTGGAGATTTTGCAGAACACTACTGCAAGCTGAAGCGGTAGGATTGACATTACTCAGAACTGTTCTCACGTTTCTGCACAAAACTGCCCTACATTTTTTCATCATTTGCTAATTTCACTGAAAAGAGGAGATATTAAATCAAGAGTTTTACGGTATGTTTCGATGTTTTGGCAAACACTCTAAATTCCGTTTTAAAATATACACGAAAAGTAAACACAAACATTTAACAGTAAACTAAGGAATAAATTATAGATCCAGTAATACTCCATATTTGTGGCAGAAATTATTTGAATTCGCAAAGTTTGTTGAAAGACTGGACATTGGAATAATTACCAAAAATTTCAGTATTCGAAAACTATCGAAAACTATCACTCTCGCTCCTGTATGTTCAGTTTGCTTTATCAGCATATCGAGTAATATCTTGTGGAATAAACTTGTGAAATAGCGGAAACTCCAAATTCCGTTAGTAATAAAGGTTAGTCTAACTTGAAATCGATTGTACCAAACTATATCCGTATGAAAACTACCAATGGTGTCTTGAAGAATGTACCAGTATCTGCTACAAAAGATTTTGGATTTATCATCAGTAATCCAAAAGTTATTATCAATAGTAAATATTGTTATCAACAATCAGTATTTACAAAAGTAATCCAACTAATTCTTAGTCAATTTATCTTTATCAATTTATATTTATCGTCATTTTAATGTTTTAAGAAATGTGGTCTGAGGTATTCAGATTATCGACCAATGTATCTAACTTATTTTTAGTCATAAAGAAATAATGAAAAACGCCTGCCTGCAGTCACTAAGACCGTAGCCTTAGTCCGAACAGGAGAGAGCCAATGGGCGCTGTGAGCGCTCTTACCCAGAGAGAACTAGTCTCTGGAGCTCCTGGTCTTTGTTTATTGTCAAAGCAAGTTACCGCATACTGTTTATAGAGACAACGCATAACAACGGGAACAAAAATAACAATTAACCAAATATATTGATTACATACGTATTTTTAAACTAGTAATGCCAAATATTCTCGATTTTTAAAGTAAAATTTTATTGAAGATTTAACCTCCTTTTTACAAAGAAAACAAAACATTTTAGTTAAAAATCCTCGATTTTCCTTATACTCCTGGCGATTTTCTGCCCAATTTCTGAAACATAAGCGCAAAATTTAACAGAATAACATTAGCAGCATTTCACACATGGAATCCAAATTTCTGCGGTTAAATTGCAACAACAACCACAATTACCTTCAACCGATTTTGCACAGAAACCAAAAACCTATCAATTCACATTTTTAGCAAACAATTTTGGAGAAAATTTAATTTCATTTTTCTTTAATTTTATAATTAGCTTTGTGATGCACTAAAATTCTTGTTTTGCTAAACGATTAATGAAAAATGACAATCCTCCAGTGGTGCTCGAACCCACGATCTTCCGTTTACGAGGCAGCACTTTGACGACTGCGCCATGGAGGCTTGATAGGAGTCAGCGCTAAAGGCCTCCACTAATCTCATTGGGTCTGCCGAATCCTAAGGTATATATGGGATGTAAACACCCATACCCACTGGTTTTGTGCCTTTCATTATATATAGCGATATAATATGTGCTATATATAGCTATATATGTGCTATATGTATAGTGTATGTATATTTTTAGAGCAGAGCAGACACTTTTTAATGCAAGGCAGTAAAAAAGGCAGCCTTTAATAAATCTCAAGTGGTGTGTCCAAAAACCAGTTTGGAGATGTCGATTTCTATGCTAGTTTCGCTTTAACGTGTGTGATGCGTGACTGTTGGCCAATTTTTTATTTTTGGCCAACAGTCACATAATGTTTGAAATTCGCTTTAGCCGCCCGGCATTGGGCGGCAAATCTGTGCTTTTAATATTTTGGGCTCAATGTTTGCGCTCATCTTTGCTGACTTCGCCGCCTGTTCAGTTGCCAGAATGTATATATCTGCTGCTGTTTTGGCGTAATTTAGTTTTAATTACGCCAAATTTGCCTTTTTATCCCATAATTTTTGGGATGTTTATGCCAGTGTTTTGCAGCCTAGCTCGCTGCTGAATATGAATTTTTGCTGCCTGCCTCGCAGTTTTGATCAGATTTGGCCCGTTTGTGAATCTTGCAGCCTGGACCGCTGCGCTGCATATATATCTACAGAAATGGCGACTTTGTCGCAGTATTTTGTACCGATTTTAAAAGTTTCCATAAAAACAACATTTCTAGGGCCGCTTTAAAAATTACATTAAATTTACTAGGAAAAATGTTCTGAGAATTAGGTTAGGGGGAGGGACCTTCCTGGGGTGGCCCCTTGGGGGCTCAAATCCAAAGTGAGAAAAACATTTTCTTGAAAACTTCGAAATTGAAATTCATGCTGACTTCTTGCATTTTCTCCAAAATTGCCTTCTGCTTCTTGAAACATATATACATAATTAACACAATAGTCACAATAGTCACATAATTAATACGAAATGATACAAATTCCATAGAAGATGACACTTAAAAGTGCAGGATCAAATCTTCGCCTTTTTCATTAAAATTTTGTCTTATTTTAATTGAAATGCTGAATTAGAAACAAAATAACCACAGAGTTGACCTGAACTGATGACGACTTAGAAATCAGCTACCAATTTCTGAAAATATATTCGAAGTTACAAACTGTGCAAAAACATTGCATCAACAAAATTAATCACCAATCATTCCTTAAAATCAAAGCACCTTCTTCATAATTGAACAAACCAAATTCCCCCACTAAGTACTTAAAAATGTTCATTTCATCGACTAATACCCACGCATTTACTCCAATTCGACCAAAAGATTTTTGAAAAATATCCCAAGGATCCTTTAAGTTTTTAGTTTTCACAAAAATATCTCTTGTAAACCAGATAGCCAATTGGGCTTCTTGAATGGCCAAATTTGCGTTTAGATTCAATTTTTTGTTTTTTCGAGCCACGAACCCAAAAATCTTTTCTTGCATAATTAAATCCCGATAAACTAATTGACTCCGATCTCCCACGTGACCCTCCTGAGGGGTGGCCGTTACCTTCAACAAACTGCATACCTTTGACCAAAAATTGGTCAATCTTGGGCACAAAACGAAGACATGAATTACATCCTCTACTGACTCCACATTGTTCAAAAGGCAGAAATCACAAAACATATTATTTCGGCTGTCAATTTGATTTTTTCTTTTATTTGTCATCAAAACGTTGTGAATAAGTTTTAAATGAATGTCTAATGCTATGCTCTGGACAAATTTCGTTTTCATTGCAGACCAAATATATTCCCAATCGCTGAGATTAATGAAAGGAAATTTTTCAAGCCATTTTTGTTGTATAGTTTCTCGCTTTTTAGAAAACTTTTTGCAAACTAAATTTTCGTAAATTGGCTTCAAGTTTGCATCTCGGAAACCGTAAGTTTTACCTCCAAAGCTTACGGTATCGGGTGCAAACCTCAGCTCCAACTGAATTTCTGCCTGTCGCAGTTCTTTGAAAAATTTTGGAGCTTGAGTCCGATTTTTCAGCGGCCTGGGATTTACCTCTGACCATTTCATAAAAATAGTCAAAGGTCAAATGCCAGGCCTGATTCGTGCCCAATCGTCTTCGAACTAAGACTGATAATATTTGTGCTAATATTTTAAGTTCAATTTTAGGAAGTCCAATTCCCCCTTTAGTTTTTGGCAAAGCAGCACAGTCTGTGCTAATCAAATTTTGGGGAATTGGATGCCAAAT
Organism: Trissonchulus latispiculum; assembly: GCA_030248195.1. NCBI lineage: Eukaryota > Metazoa > Nematoda > Enoplea > Enoplida > Ironidae > Trissonchulus > Trissonchulus latispiculum. The sequence continues at coordinate 29,175 of JASAND010028805.1, forward strand.
GTATTTAGCAATTAATTCCATCATTCGGTTAATTTTTCCACTCTCTGGTGCTACGAACCAGGTCGTATACCAGAGTGTGGACAGAACATAAGTCATTAAACCATTAACCTTTCCGTATGCTGAAATTCGTGCAGGAGGTGTACTTTTCTGCAAATTTTCTATAACTTTATTAAACGTTTTCTCGGTTTTTGAATTTTTGAATCCTTCCGAACTCAGAAAGACCCCAAAAACCTTTACTACCTTTGAAACAAACTTCTTGTACTCTGGTGGCACGTTTGCCTCCGAATATCTGTTTGCAAGCAAAATAGAAGTTTTTTCTACTTTTAACTTGCCTCCTAAAACTTGTTCAAAATTTTCATAAATTTTAAAAACTTCCCGCACCCAGTTAAAATCCCTCAAAGTGAAATTTGTATCATCTGCGTATGCGAAAACTTTTGCTTCCCGTCCCAAAACCGAAATTCCACGTACTAGATTTGTTTTTCGAATGAAATTTAAGAAAGTTTCGTTACATAAAACATATAGTAGGGGGGATAAAGGACACCCTTGCCGGATTCCTCTGCCCAATTTGAAGGGTATAGAAAGATATCCGTTAACTAAAAGTGAACTTTCAACCATATTTTCTTTGTAGATTAGGTTTATCCACGATCTGAAATTCGACCCAAACCCAAACTTTTCCAGTACCATTCGTAGAAAATCCCATTCTACCAAATCGAAGGCTGACATTTGATCCACCGAGAGAAAAATACATGATTTTTCTTTAAATTTTGCGTAGTCTAAAACTCCTAAAATGCTCAAGAGAAGAACCCAGAAGGACAGCCAGCACGGCTCTATCTGTGCTGCAACATAGCCAGAGAAGGTTTTATCAAAACCTCTCTGACTGTGCTATGCACAGAAAGAGGACTGCAGTGGCCAGCGGATCTCCGTAGAGATACAAACAGCATTTACGTCAAGAAAATGAAGTAAACGCTGACCAGCAGGCGGATCCACGAAGGATACAAGGCATTAATCATAAAGAAATAATGAAAAACGCCTTCCTGCAGTCACTAAGGCCGTAGCCTTAGTCCGAACAGGAGAGAGCCAATGGGCGCTGTCAGCGCTCTTACCCAGAGAGAACTAGTCTCTGGAGCTCCTGCCTGGTTGTCCCAGAAGGACAGCCAGCTCGGCTCTATCTGTGCTGCAACATAGCCAGAGAAGGTTTTATCAAAACCTCTCTGACTGTGCTATGCACAGAAAGAGGACTGCAGTGGCCAGCGGATCTCCGTAGAGTTTACGTCAAGAAAATGAAGTAAACGCTGGCACGTGCTTCTTGACGTAAATGCTGTTTGTATCTCTACGGAGATCCGCTGGCCACTGCAGTCCTCTTTCTGTGCTTATTTTTAGTCTAATTTTAGGATTTAAATAAATAGTGAATTGCAACTTCATCATTTTCGATGAGTAAAGTGTAATGTTTAGTCGCAAAAATTTAAGCATAGCATAGCATAGTGAACGACTGTTCTCCAGTCGGTTTACAAATGCTCATCGAATAATTGGTTGGAATTGTTATTTATTGAAGCGAGCTCTTCGCGACGAAGAGCGTTTATTACATTTCTGTTATCACCAGTTTCCATGCTTTAAAACTAGCTCAGACTAATACTGTCTTAAAGCCTTTAGCGTCTTACTTGTTAATAGTTGTTAGCTTAGCCAGTCTAATAGTCACTGTCACTGGTTGAAGTTTAGCTACGTTTGTATCCAGAGCATTCCGGAATGGGCAGTCAAATTATAGTTATTTTTGTAGCAGCCGTAATCACATCAGCGTTTAGTGGTAATAAATGTAACTGTTGTAGTCGTATTAAATAGGACTAGACACTGGACAAGAAATTATAGGATATACTATAGCGCTATATATATATTATAGGATATATTATTATAGCGCCCATTTGCTCTCTCCTGTTCGGACTAAGGCTACGGCCTTAGTAACTGCAAGCAGGCGTTTTCCATTATTTCTTTATGGTTAATGCCTTGTATCCTTCGTGGATCCGCCTGCTGGCCAGCGTTTACTTCATTTTCTTGACGTAACTTATTTTTAGTCTAATTTTAGGATTTAAATTAATAGTGAATTGCAACTTCATCATTTTATGAGTAAAGTGTAATGTTTAGTCGCAAAAATTTAAGCATAAGTTAAAAGCTTTTTCTTTTTATGGGTTCAGTTAATAAGTAATGTCAAGATGAGGTAAAAACTTAGTGACCTTTCCCCTCTGCTCCGCTTGGATTAATTTTCTCCATGTTATGTACTTTGGTACGCACTAATTAAGGCAAGTCTTAAAATGTTTCTATTTCGTGTGCGCACACCTTTACTATAGTTGTGCACATATCAAAGCATAGCCATTTAAACTTGGCACAAAGAACAAGTTAGCACGACCCCTTCTTCGGTCCTGCAATATCATTACCAAGAAACATCACTTATGTTGAATGCACGAAAACACGAACTGAACTCTTTTAGAATCGCTTTTCAACTTACTAAACCATTAGCTAAACCAAGGTACAAATTTAGACTAAGCAACAGAAAACAGTCAGACTTTGTGAGATTAGACTAGATTAATATATTTCCGGTGAGTACTTACTTCGCAATATTAACTCCAAATATCTATGCACTCTGGTAAGATAGATTACTATGCTGGTTGAATGAAGTGGAAGCAAACATGGTGTCATGGCTGTTCTCCTTCGTCATTTCTAGGCAGACAGCAGTTTTAGATATGGCCAATTTTAAAAAATGTTCCAATTTTCTTCTAACACCTAGTAAACATACATGCTGCAGTGCTGGTACCCGTTAACTTCGTCTACGCAAATTTCTGAGATAATACTGCGGTAATTACAGTCTTGTTCAAAATTACACTGGGATGCACGCATTTGCTCGTTCGCTTGAAGGCACGCGGTTGCTGCACGCAATATAAAAACTTAGCTAAAACTGTATGGTCTATTTAGTGAAAGAAAATAAGTCACTCTTTAATAGATATTTTCAGCCAAAGCTATGATTCATGCTAACTGGACAGACACGATGTTAAGCCTGCGTGGAGATTGCTGTATATAACTGTAAACATTGTACCAGCATACTATTGTATTATTGTATATATCGTTTGGTCTTAATGCAGCCTTTTCTTTGCACCTAAGCTAAAGTATTTAAGCACAGTTTTAGGTTTTACTTTTTTCAACAAACATTAATTCACTGTAAACACATAAACAACACAGGTATAGTGTTTCCAAGCTGCAGTAGATCGCTGAATAGCTTCATTTCATAGCAATAGGCACGTCTTTTTTTCTATTGAATTTTACTGTTGTAGTCTTGAATTGTAATTACAGAAACGGAAGCAAGTTCTCGCTAAGCTGAACAGAACAAAACAAAACGCCAGCATTTTAAAACTGTCCGGAGATTTTGCTGACATGAAAAGATCTATTTTTAAATACAAGAAAACAAGAAAAGTTAGTTTATTATCTGTTTTTGTCATTTGGTAGAAGAAACGTTTAAATTAAAATCTGAAACTTCACTTTTAAGCAATAAATAGGTTCATGTTCATATTAGAAAATCTCCAGACATTCAAATTAGCGTGTAAAAGAAATAGTTGAGATTATATTTCATTCTGCCCATCATTAGTGATGGCAGGATCCGTAGGACTGTTCGAGTCGTTCCCGGATTTTCTAGCTTTAAGCGTAAGTCGTCGGCAGAAGCTATCAATGGTAACTACGCAGGATTGCAAAACTTTTGGTTCCGTGGTTCCTGATTCAGGAGGCATCCTTCTCAGCACAATTGTTTTAACCTTTAAGAGGCGTTCGCAATTTAAAGCTTGTTTACCACAAACACCAGTGCAGAGGCTAATTAGTTTAAGGGCAAAAGCGCTGCGAGAGGAAGAATGTAGATCCCGTTGTAGATTCCAAATTTCTGTGTCAGTTAGATCACACCTTGGCGAGTTCAAGCTAGGGTCATCATTGGTTTCCGAGGTTTCAGGACTGGCCGACTCTTCCGACGTTAAATTTTGTGGCAGGTTGGTGGGAGGTTGAAGGGGTTGCCATCGGTGCCAAAATGCGGTTGCCAAAAGGGTATCAACTTTGCGTTCCGAACTTGTTTGCTTTTCACAGATTTTGCGTAAAATGTCCAAAACGGAACTGTCAGGATTTCTAGGTGACGACAGAAAATTGCCAGCTGGCGGCGACTGGGCATTCGTGTTCTGGCTCACAGGAGATTCCAACTCCAGTTCTGGACAAACGAGTCCAGTGTCGACTGTAATTCGTCGGCGGCTAAGCCGTTTCACCGGATGAAATTATTAAATTATTAATTTAATGCAAATTATTATTTGAAATTATTGCAAAATATGGATTTTTCGAAAAATGAAAATATTGATTCAGACGCGCCAGCTTTTAGGCTCTGTGGAACCATCCCAATAAGGCGTTTCCGGTATTTCTCTACATTTTATATGTTACGTTCTATTTTAAGCAGCTAGAGGTAGCTTTATGTATTGCACGTCTTACCTAACAACTCCCATAAATGGCACTTATACTGCTCTCTGTTGTATAAAGACGAATAATGATGATGATTACAACAAAAATAAGTCATTTGCCATCATCACAGCAATCTTTGATCTCTTGAAGCTTTACGGCGCCAACTGTTTGCTGTTCACACCAAATAACAATGGCACCATCAGTAGATTTCAAATTCTGAGGGGCAAAGTTCATTTTAAATTCTAAATAGAAAATATCTATTAAGCTTTAAATTTATAGCACTCTCAGTAAAACTAGTAAAACTAGGTCAGCTTTGGGTAAGGCCTCATTAAGGATAATGTCAAGAGTACATAATGACAAGAGTATGCCACTAGGCATACTTTTAGTTATGAGAACAAAAACTGTTTTTCAGCTAACGGATGACCCCTTGGGTTTGGTGTCAATAGCGCCTGATTTTCGGTGGGGGGGTCAACCGTTAGCGAGCAAAACATAAACACAGACAATGCCAGTGGTATACTCTTATCATTATATACTCATGATAATATTAATTAAAATTGACTGTTGTTTTATAGGATTAAAAAATTATTGAAACATTGATTTGCAATGAATGAACCAAAAAAGGAAGAAGGATCACGCCAACCATTCGGCAACGTATTGTTGAGCTGAGAAGAAAAGGTTACGATTTTAATAAAATACGCAATTTACTGTTTGAAGAGGGTTATGATCACTCCTATGAATCAGTCCGTCTTTTCTGGAAACGGTATACAGCCAGGCTTTTTCTTACAGACAAACGACGCACTGGGCGACGTAAACTGATTAATTCTGCAGCCATCATACGATTTATTGATTCCATGTTAAAAAGAGATAATGAACTAACAACGACCAAACTGAAAGCTCTAGTAGCCACGGTGCTGAACGTAAACATTTCTTTTAGTACAGTAAGGAAATATCGACTACATGCCGATTGGATCGCAGCAAACAGCGAACCTACTCAAATGGTAAAGGCTCAGAACAGGCCCAAAAGAAGATAGTTTTGCAGGAAGCTTTTGAGAAATGAAGTTGATAAGGAGAAATTGGTGCTATCTGACGAATGTACCGTACAGTTGGAAAGTAGCAGACGAATATGCTACAAAAAGTCAGGAGACAATGCCTTTCTAGCGTTGAAAAGCAGAGCCAAACATCCTTGCAAAAATAGGCAAATTACATATGTGTGCACTCTTATAATCTTTAAGAATAGATGATTGGCCTTTTCTTGGCATGGGAGCTGTTAAAGTTTGGCATTAACAGCCTCCATGGCAACAAAATGCCAATCATCTAGCCTTGGAGATGAAACCATACCACGATGAACATATAAATTAGAATCACTCTTATAATTCCAAACTGCTAATAGACACTTGGAAAGAATTCGAGCTTCTAAACGGGAACGAAACATTTCCACTACATATTTGTTGCAGGGTTTGACGTAAAAAGTGCAAATAATAAAGTTAGGTAACTATTAAGTAAGTACATTAATTATTTGAAATAACAGTTTAGTTAAATTGTTGCACTCATGAAACTTTGTATGAAACCTTCCGTCCCTCGATAAGCAGTTCTCTCTCCCACATAGCTCCATATAAAAACTGCTTTCGGAAAGACGTTTTCAGTTATTGATGGGCCATGAGAAAAATCAAATAGGAAAGCTTTAGAATTTGGTCAAATTTCTGTAGTCAAATTTCAATGCGTACAACCTCTAACGATTGAACGATGTTAGAAAAACGCATTTACTGTTTAGATAAATATTTGGGCAGGCATCAGTTCGCAGGGTGATACTAAAGTGTGTCTATTTGATGGCAAAACAAGGATGAACAGCGAAATTTTCTGCGATTTACTTTCCAAATTCTATGTGCCTTCCTTGCCGACCTTCCGGAAATAGCCCTGCAAATGGACAACGCCCCAATGCATACTAGTCATTTCACAAAGAAATATTTTGCAGAAATGGGTATCAAAATTTTGCCGGACTGGACCACAGAGAGTCCTGATCTAGCCTCACATGAAAGAATATCTCCGATCTGAAGTTAAGCCTCGCAAAATTACAGAGCTTCAGGAAGGCATTAGAAAGTTCTGGAGTGAAAAAATGACTATTGCTCAGTGCCGTAACTAAATAAAACATGTGTATTCTGTGATTCCACTTGTTCTTGAAAATGGTGAAGGTCCTACTATTAAGTAGAAAATAAACGAAAAATATGGTTGGTAGTCTGCAGTAAAACTACACAGGTTGCTCTTATGTTGCACTAAAAATGAAAAGCAAAAGACCGGTATACCTCTTTAGTTGAATGCTTTAAAATTGTTGCAAACGCCTACAAATTCGTCTCCCGCCTCTTTACAGACGTTTCCTTGACAGAAAGCATTTGATCCAAATCGGCTTTGAAAGAAAATCAGCGCCTGTGAAATATCAAACTTACAAAATCCAACTCAGGCTTCACCAACAAACTAAGCATGAACACTGGCAGTAAGCAGCAAACATCAATCAAGTAGAACAAAGTAAATAACCAAAACCTTGAAAGGTTTTGGTGGTGTCTGCAATTCAAATGTTACTGTTACACTGTTAATTGTTATTGCTGAAATATGCAAATTATTTTACTGCCTATATAAGTGCTTGCTTCCTATGAGTAAATCAGTCTGCTTGTTCTCTCTTCTCACAGTCGCCCACTACATTTGGCGCACTGTCTGCCTGCCTACGAAGAAGACTAAGAAACCAGGCCACTGCTAGGCCTAGAAGACTGAAGACTGCTGAGCCGCCCCCAGGCTCGAAGAAAGAAGACTTTCAAGGCGCCTCCGGGCTTGAAAGACTGCTCTGCAAAGGCCATTTCCAGGCAGAAGAAGAGGTCGGAGTCGCTTCCAGACTCCGTGCACAGGCCGTTCCAAGGCCGAAGAAGACGAGGTCAGAGCTGCTTCCAAGCTCTGTTCCTTGGCCGTCCCAACACCGATGAAGACGAGGTCAGAGCTGCTTCCAAGCTCTGTTCCTTGGCCGTCCCAAGGCCGAAGCAGACGAGGTCAGAGCTCTTGCAAGCTCTGTTCCTTGGCCTTCCCAAGGCCGAAGAAGAAATCGGGTCACTACCAGACTCTGTGCGCGGACCGCTTCAAGGCCGAAGAAGACGGGTATCCGAGCCATTGTCAGGCTCAAGATCGCTCCAGGGCGAAGAATCCAGAGTCACATCCAGACTCTGTGCGAAGGCCGCTGCAAGGCCGAAGAAAGAAGCTCAGTGGGCTGTTCCAGGCCTACATTCAGTATTCCAGGCCGTCTCCAGACCGAAGAGCTCATCGATCCAGGCCGTCCCCAGGCCGAAAAGCCTTCACTGGAAGTTGGACTGTTGCTGCCCAGGAACTGCTCCAGATTACAGGAGAAGACGACGTGGCGAGGGGTCCTTGCTGTCTCGAAGCCAGGAATGCTGCAAAACGAGGAAATGCCGACATTCCGCGTGACCGTTTCCAGGTCAACCTTGCCAGTTGCCAGTAGACTCCAGCTGCTGCCACTGCAAGGCTCAGCTGATACGACGATGGGCCCTATCTAAGCCCATCTGAGGACACAGGTGCGTGGAATCAGCCAAATGGATCAGATGTCGAATATGTATTCGGGCAAAGAGAATGAGGTCACTGGTTCGAGGCCCCAAGCCGTCCGGATGATGTTACAGAGAGGACACCCTCTCGCTGCGATGGTAGTCTTATGGCTTTCGGATGGTGGGAATCTACGTTTCCCAAACAGGATCGTCTACGGGAACCTATGGCGGATGCCTATGCCAGGTGTGAACTTGCCATTCTGGGATATCCATACATGGAAGGTGAAATTCGGGATATGAGACGGTGCTTCGAGCTATGAAGTTCACGATACCGTGGTTGGGATAGTCGTAGAGGACACTCTCATAATGAACCCGGGCCATGGTTCCTTGACGAGGACGGACAATGGCTCTGTCATTCATCTCGCTTCTGACCCCATCACTATGGAACTGTTCAGGGTTTTCAACCCTCCATGGGAGAATGGGTGATGTGGTGTCTGCAGTTCACATGTTACTGTTACATTGCTAATTGTTATTGCTGAAATATGCAAATTATTTTACTGCCTATATAAGTGCTTGTTTTCTGTGATTAAAGGAGTCTGCTTGTTCTCTCTTCTCACAGTCGTCCACTACAGTTTTATCTGCTAATTAAGGGCAAGCTCTTTTTGCGAATTTTAAGCTTCTTCTCGATGTTCAAATCTCTCTCTCTTAATGTGTTTTCTTTTCACAATATTCAAAACCATACATAGTAGCATGCTGGTACAATGTTATATGCAACAATCTCCACGCAGGCTTAACATCGTATCTGTCCAGTTAGCATGTTGTTGTTGTTGTTGCTATTGTCGGGCTACTCAGCCAAGAGGCTATATGGGGGCGCTAACCTTTGTCTCTCCCCAACAGTCATAGCTAGTATTACTCTCGCTTCGTCGCCTGAATGGTGTCCCACAATGGGAAGCTGGAGCAGACACCTTCTTGGCCTTTCGGCTCCGGTAGTAAGACATCCATTAACTGCTCATACGAAAAGTACAGTCCAGTCAGCATGAATCGTAGCTTTGGCTGAAGATATCTAAAGAGTGACTTATTTTCTTTCACTGAATAGACCAGACAGTTTTAGCTAAGTTTTATATTGCGTGCAGCAAACGCGTGAATGCTCGCGCTCGCGTTCAAGTGAACGAGCAAACGGGTGCATCCCAGTGTAATTTTGAACACGACTGCACTTTTCAAATTTGTTAAAATTAGGCCAAAACCTTTGGTTAAGCATGTGGATGCCACTACGAAGTTTGACTGACGAGGAATACAATTCTTCATTTTATCTTCACTTTTACAAATATACGATAATAGATGTTTTTATTTACTTCCACAGTCTGTTTCAGCTTCACATGTAGTTGCACTGTCGAACAATCGAGATTCTGAGCCGGTGCAGGCTGAAGGATCTAGAACTGGTCTATCGTGTTGCATACAGGATACACAAGAATGATAGCCCAGCGGACAATAATATTTCACTTCAGCTGAAATAAAAAACAGTGATGTGGTCAGTTTAATAAAGGAGTGTCGTTGAAACTGCAAGAATATTGGAATCTACTGTTTTAAGTTATATGGGATTTCGTTGCGTGCGTGTACTTGAAAGGGATTAGCGGGTTCCTTGCCATTCAAATACATTTAACATCAACCGAGGTTAGTCTTCGCCCCAATAAATCACAGTTTGGCTTATCCAGCTTTACGCTGTACACGAAATATCTGTGCTGGGATGATGATTATTTTGAATTGTGTCTCACGTATGTGAATGTCAATTGCATGATACTATTACAAGTTATTGTTTTAGTTCTAAGCTAACAGACCTAAAACTTAACCACATGTTCGACTTACATATTGTCAGTGCGAGTGGCTCGCATTTTGCTTCGCACTCAGACTTGCTGAAGAAACTTCTTGTATCTGTGCCGCAGTTCCCTGTACGGCAATTTACACATATACCTCCACTGTGGCATTGATACATATCTGTAAATAAAGCAATGGCCGTATTATTGGAGCAAATACCGCTCGTGTTTCTGCTCGATAATACCCCCCGCATTTATAGGTGACTGTCTCAGGCGACGCCGCCACCTTTTGCCACCCTTTCGGAATAACTTTCTGTATTGGCGATACAGGATTTTAATAGTCTTCTTCTCGAAGTACGTCTAAACAGAGCTGGAATATGCATCATCTTGACTCCCGCTGCTTCAGTACAATTTTTTCAGGACTTAGAAATTTTTGAAAAGCGTCACCTGAGACGATCATCCATTTATAATACCTTGATGCGCGGGATACCCTAGCAGTCTCGTAAGGATGCACGGCTCATTTCAGCCTCCCTATAAATTTGTAAATATTTCCAGTGTGGGATTGCTGATGATGTGCCGAACTGCAATGATGTACCGAAATAGGCCCTATGGGTCTATGCAATAAAAACTCTCCAATTACTCGATCAGTAAATGGTGTTGCTCTTAGCTATGCCAAAAACTCGCAATAAGAAGCCTCGCATTACCCAAGTTAAAACAGGTTCCCTATTTCAACGTCTAGTTCAAAACTCCTACCGACAAAATGTTTACTAATCAAGCTCTATTTTTCTGAGTTGTGTCACAAACTCAAAACGACTAAAATGTCTAACATCCTATGATGGCGATTCTAAACTTGTAGCTCTTGAAAATTTTTATATGTTAGATTCTTTATTATTATTCAACCGTGACTGGAAACTAAATAGTAATTATACGACGACTACGATGCAACCGACTTTGATACGGCTTACTAGTAAATTAGTAAATACTAAAAAATAAAAGCACGAGCAGACCAGCCAATAAGTCTGCCAGCCAGCGTTTGTTCTCCCGAAATAATTCCAGATACAGTGAGTAGACTGAGAAACCTGAGTGCTCAAGTTAAATATTAAATCAAATTAAAACATAATTAGAAATGCAATGATGCAATGTGTAGAAATTTAAAAGTTACAACTTACAAGTATAGAATCGCAATCATATAATGTTAATGAAAGTGAGACAATTCTGAAAAAATAGATATTTTGTTAGTAAAAGTTTTGTCGTTAGACGTTCCGTCGGTAAACCTTATGGCGTAAACGTTTTAAATTTAGTCATTTTAAACGGCACCAGAAAGGAATTGAGAAAATGAACAAAGTTGTGTTAGGAATAGATCTAAATTTCCGGCCAGATGTCCCCGACTGAAACAGAACCAAACTAATTGGTGACTACTCTATCTTGCGTTATCTTAACACCTCATTGGTATACGCGGTATATAACCAAATTCTCTAATGTAATGCATAGTTTGTCGTTTGATAAAAATTCAGAATAGTGGATTTCCTCATGTCGGCGCGGCACCTGCCAGATTCCGGAATTGGGGAATTAGGAACCAATTTGCCGATTTATAGAACTCCGGAAGGCTGGTTGAAGTATTTGGAAGTGAGCAAGAGCGCTTGCCAATTACTAGAAATAGGCAACTGCAAATATCAACGTATCCGTATCCGTATCCGTATCGTATCCTACCTCAAGAAAATGAAGTAAACGCTGGCCAGCAGGCGGATCCACGAAGGATACAAGGCATTAATCAAAAAGAAATAATGGAAAACGCCTACCTGCAGTCACTAAGGCCGTAGCCTTAGTCCGAACAGGAGAGAGCAAATGGGCGCTATAATAATATATCCTATAATATATGTAGCGCTATAGTATATCCTATAATTTCTTGTCCAGTGCTAGTCCTATTTAATACGACTACAACAGTTACATTTATTACCACTAAACGCTGATGTGATTACGGCTGCTACAAAAATAACTATAATTTGATTGCCCATTCCTGAATGCTCTGGATACAAACGTAGCCAAACTTCAACCAGTGACAGTGACTATTAGACTGGCTAAGCTATCAATTATTAACAAGTAAGACGCTGAAGGCTTTAAGACAGTATTAGTCTGAGCTAGTTTTAAAGCATGGTAACTGGTGATAACAGAAATGTAATAAACGCTCTTCGTCGCGAAAAGCTCGCTTCTATAAATAACAATTCCAACCAATTATTCGATGAGCACTTGTAAACAGACTGGAGAACAGTCGTTCACTACAGGATCAGGTTAAACAATGTCAATCAAATAAATGGCTGGTGCAAATATTTAGGAGTTATAAGCCTGCAGTAGAAAGCACTGGTGGAATTGTTTGCTTGACAGATGCCTTTTAACACTTTAACAACACAGATTGCTTTTCTCTAATTTCAGACGTTTCGGATGCTCGGTATCCAAAATTTGCTTTTGTTCCTTACCAACGCGATATCTGGGAGAATAACTGTGCTGACCTCAACCAAGAATCAAACTTTTTCAAACAAAATCAAAAATGTATATAACTAGAAGTAAGAAAATAATAAACCGTTGTTTTTTCCACTTGAACCGACTTAATTTCAAAAATTACAAAATATAGGAACAGTGAATGCCGATTTTTTAACTTCTTCCCGCTTTAAAGACAACGTCGGAAAAAGGTCTCTTATTTTGACTAAATCTTTTAGCAAGTGTATTTGCTGTTAAGATCTCCTACATAAACTTCGTGTTGAGACAACTATGCCCATGTCTGGTTTACCTGAAGTAATTCCACTGTATCAAAGAAGCACATTTTACATTACTCCTCTCGTTGAAACTCCACACGAACTCGCAGAGCTTCCACATCGGAGCTTTAGTTGCATCAACCATATAATTACAATGCTCATTGATTTTACCTGAGCACCAGCTTATATTTGCTGGCTTAATGTTCCTCGCTCGCCATCCACCCTGCATTTTTGCTTTAGCGATGTCACTAGATGCATTGTTCTACTAAACTACTTTATAATGATGTTGTGATGCCAACCGTGAACATCGTCAACTCTCTGATCTTAATTATTCTTTCATAAAGATCAATTAAATACGAAGTTGAGCTTCTGATGGCGCAATGGTTACTGCGCTGGACGCGGAGGATCATGTCAAGTCTAGAACTTGCAAGAAATCAGCTCTAGCACCTATTTGAAATGCACCTGGGCAGTTTACGGAGATTGTCAAGGGATGCTTGCCAGTCAGACGAAGATACCACAACACCTCTATTACGGTGGACGTAATGAATGTTTTGACAGCCTTGTAGACATCTCGGGTAATTGCTATGGTAATTATTGTGGTGTCAGCATCCCCTTACCCTCAAAAATGCACTTACGTTCTAAGTCGGCACTACCCGTAACCGGAGTACCAACTGGTGTTAGTGGCTCTAAAAATATGAGATTGCGAAAGATGTCTCAACTATTGTATATTGTTGTAGCAACAGCGCAAAGGGCTCTGCTTCGAAAAGAAATCCAGGACATAAGCAAATTCAACATTTATAAACATTTATACGTTGCCAGCAACAAAAGTAAAATCCAATCCAATGACGGCTGATAGGCTGACGTTTGGGTTGCCAAAAATCAAAATAAAACGTTAAAAAAGATTTAGAAAATTTCAACCTAATCGCAAACAAGGCTACTGTTTTTACGCAAAGCCTATATCGCCAGCAAAACTACGTCTTTACTGTGCAGTTGCAGTTTTGATTATATATTAAATGTAATATTTTAGCACAAAAATCCGTTTAACGACAGTGTTGTGACTATGTACTCCCGCAAGCAGTTTCAGCTTCACAAGCGCTGGCGGAATCGAAAAATTCTGTGACGTAGTCAGGGCAATAAGAAGGATCAAGTACTGGCCTTTCATAATAAGTGCAGGAAACGCAAGAATCATATCCCTCTGGGCAATAATACCTTTGTTCAGCTAAAACAGAAGAAACTGAAGTTTAAGTTGCCAATCCTACAACCTTTATTGTAACGGATGTTCTACATTTCTGACATGAAGATGTAATGGAATTTAGTTAAGGCTGGGGGGGGGGGCTAATAAAGGTTTGCCCCGACCTTGTCCGGATTGGCCTACTTCTTGGCGAAGATATAGATCGTGGACGTGGACAAACAATATCGGGTACTAAGATCTTAGCGGCCTTCCAGTCATGTGCAACCGTCGCGTTTATGTGCCCGACCCTCCCCCTTTTTTCACAACTACTAACATAATTAATTAAAATTTTCTGCTGGCTGCAAAACATTAGGTTCAAGGCTGCCATTTGCCAATGCGATTTGGCACATGTACCCCTATCTGCAGAAAAACAGTGGCCGTCTGTATCTATCTACATCTAAGGAAATTACTCTTCAAAGTTGAAGTTCCGGCAAAACTTTAAAAAAGTTTGGCTAACGAAAGGAAAATTTTATTATTGGTGCTTGCTATTATGCTGTAATTTGGCATATACAGAGGACCTATAGGAGTACTCATTTGTGACAAACGGCAAGAAATTCTGCCGCCCGAAAAAATTCGTATGTCAAGTTTAATCTTTAAAAATTGCCAAAATCGCCTTGGGGTTTTGCAGCCAGCAGAGATTTTTAATTAATTATGTTGGTAGTTGTGAAAAAGGGTGGTAAGACACATAAACGCGACGGCAGCACATGGCTGGAAGACAGCTAATATCTCAGTACCCGATATTTTTGACCACACCCATGCTCTAATACATTCGCCAAAAGGCAGGCCAACCGGGCAAAGTCGGGGCAAGTCGATTTTAGTGGCCCCCCTTAAGTCAAATTAACTTTGAGGAAATGTCACGAACATAACCTTAATCCCTGGGAAAGTTACCTGAAAGTTAAAAGTGGTTGAAGCATGCATGAGCCGTAGTAAGTACAATAACGAATGTTGAACAGACAAAGAAAATAGCGTCAAACATAATGTGTGTATGGTTGTGTATGGAATTGAGCCGAATGTAAAAGAAAATGTCAAAGTGACTTGCCTTACTTACCTTTTTATGAGGAGGTTATAGTATACTTTAGGAACGTCGTCCAAATAGGTAACGGGAAAACTACAAAATCCCGTTACATTTATCCCGTCTGCGACGGGTTTATTCACAGGATCTATTTGAAGTTTTTGCTACTCTGCTTTCGTCACAAGCTTATTGTGCTGCCTGCTAAGTTACAGGTTTATAGCTGCTGTAACATATACCACATATATGCATACTTTACTGCACTCACTGTAGGAAAGCTAAAATCCTGCTACAGAAAGTGACGTTGACAGCACAAAAAGTGAACGGGAAAAATATGCAGGTGCACGGGATTTCTGATAAAATTTATCCGAGGGTTTTCTGACGGGATCCCGTCTACAATTTGGACGACGTTCCTTACATACAAGGTTTTATGAGGAAATCAATTTCAAAATTTTTTGGGCGTTCTTTGTTATATGTCTTAAGTTGCACAGTGTCTTTGATACAACAAATACGGATAACCAGAACAAAAACACCCTGAATAACAGAACCCTTCAGATTTCATTTTCGTGCTCCGTTTTCATTTTCATTATCCGTTTTGTAAAGTAAGACTAATCTTATATGAGAAGAATTCATTTGGAAGTGATTGTGGTAATAAGTAAGCGTGTCGAACATCCCTAAATAAATTAAACAAATAAATATAAATGAGCAGCAAGCGTTCTTTCTTACACAAGACTGGAGGCCCATCGTGGCATTCGGCAGCACACGATGCTTCGCTGGAGTAAGTCTTCGTATCAGTACCGCATGCACCCGTCTTGCAGTCTACGCACCTGCCGCCATGACATTGTAGCATTGCGGACGCTATAATAACTTATAATGCATCTTAGGGCGGCGATATAGCAAACGTGTTATCAAAGCTCAACAAAAGACTATCAATGTAGGACATAGATAGGTCAGAAGAGCCATTGTCGCCAATCGAATAGGCTTCGCGCAGTATGAAACCATTAATCAATTATGCAATAATGAAATTAAAGCAATATTTTCTTTATTTAAAGGAAAGTTGATATTTTTCCTCATATAACGCAATAACCTGAACTGCTATTCTCGCTTGGGTCGTTAATAGGATCTGACAATGTTTCCGGACAGTTGCTAGAACAGGCTGACTCCGTATCAAAAAACCTGGTAAAAGGAGGGCACTCTGGCGGATCCCCTAATACGGCGGTCCCGGGCGGATAAGTGCATTCCGCGCAGCTGTCATTTGGATCGCAGTAGTATTTCGTTTCAGCTATAACAACAGCAACAAGTAAGAATGATTTACCTGGGTTTACTAATATTCAATTATATTTGTGAGGAATCATGCTGTGTAGCAAGGAAATGTTGTTTGCTATAAGAAGTGTGAAGATTTTCTAAGTTTTTTTCAAAATCAGGTCACGCAGTGATTTGAGCATGCGAAAGCTTCCACTTAGTGCAAACACACAATTCAGTTGCAACAAAAATCGTTTAATTACATATATGTATGCAACGTTTCACATGAGGGGAGAATCCGCAAAAATTATTATTCCGGTACGCCTCCAACAGGTTAGGGTTTTTATTATTAGTGTTTGCTGAGAAAGAATCTATTATTTAATAGTTGCGAGTATAGAAACCTGCTTACGCAAGCCAATAGGTCCACGAGGACAGTCAGCATTGCAACCTTCTTCGCTAGAATACGTTTTGGTATCAGTCCCACAAAGACCTGTCCTGCAATCTACACATCGCATTCCATGGCACTGGTAACTTGATGAACCTAAAATAGGTTAAGTTGAAGAGGTTCGGCTGGAACTAGATGCTTTGATATAGCAGTCCTGGACGAACAATATGATTATCGTATACAATGAATAATTTTGAAATTTCTATGTTCGCTTAGGTGCAAGAGAAAGGTCATTACTTCCGCAATCTTTTCTGCAAGACGGTTCTGAGTCAAATATCCTGGTGGCAGAAGGACACTCTGGTGGATCACCCAGTACCGCAGTACCTGGAGGAAATGTGCACTCCATGCAACTGTCACTTCCGTCGCAATAATATTTTGTTTCAGCTGAAAACATAGGGTAATTGAGCTGGCGCTACTTAACCAGCTGTTAAATATTATGTAATAAAACTTTTAGGAATCTAACAACAGTTGCAGCCTGTTGAAGATTGCAAAATTTCGAAGAACAGATTTGAAAATTGCAATTTGCAATTACAAAATTTAGTGAAAGTAAAACTAGCAAATGCCGCGAGTATCAAGTTTGATCCAAAGGCAGTCCCGCTTAAACTTGTAGGACATGGCTATAAGATAGTTGTCAAGAAGCTTTGCAATTAACTGTTCAGTAGAGCATCAAATATTGGAGATTCTTAACAAAAGAGCATTGAAACACGACCAAGCACAGTTACATAATGTTGGCGGGCCATTATTGCATTCGGCATTGCACGAACTCTCGCTTGAATATGTCTTGGTATCGGTTCCACATCTACCCGTTCTGCAGTCTACGCATCTGCCACCGTGACACTGAAAGCTTGAAGACGCTGAAGCAAAAAAACTTCCAATAATAAACTTATTGAGGGAAATATACAAAAACTGGAAGCACTCAGGCTAAGAATAAATAGCATTCAAAGTGAAAAGAGTCCGCAAGCATTGCGGAACCAGAATTGTTTCCATGGTTACCACTAAAATACATCGGCATATAACAAGAAGTAACCGTTCTCCACCTCCGCAGTCAGAGTTACACGATGATTGCTCATCAAATAATCGAGTGGCGGGTGGACATTCCGGTGGATCTCCTAAAACGGCTGTTCCTGGCGGGAATGTGCATTCAGCGCAAGTGTCAGTTGAGTCACAGTAGTACTTTGTCTCAGCTAAAAATACATGCAGAAATGCTATTTTTGTTTCAGCCAGGTCAAACATGCTGGCAACGGCATGTATCAGAAGAACAACAAATTTTCGACGTGTTTTTCCTAATTCTTCGAGATGCACTGACGCAATTATGGCAACCCGCATATAAATTATGTTCTTGATAATAAGAAAACCATGACACAAATGTCAATCGTCGACGGTTTTGCTAACTTGTTTAGGGTGTTTTTTGCCAGATATGTGACCATGCCCGATCTTTCCCATTGTACGTGTTATCATGCGCCTGTAGGTCCACGAGACAAAGCAAGTATCTGGTTGATATAAGCTTATATAAATGTGAAGGCAAATACTAAAAAGCATGCTTACACAGAGTCGGCGGGCCATCATGACACTCGGCATTACAGGAGCTCTCGCTTGAATATGTCTTGGTATCGGTTCCACATCTACCCGTTCTGCAGTCTACGCATCTGCCACCATGACACTGATAGCTTGAAGACGCTGAAAAACGAAAGTTCCAATTATCAAATTGTCGTGTGAAATATGCAAGAACTGAAGGTATCAGAAATGGCACTCAAAGCAGAAACTGCTCCAAGACATTGTGCATCTTAGGTCGAACTTGGACTCTAGTTCAAAATTTGAAGTGTTGCTGGTGGCAAATCATTCAGAGATTCTTCAGAGTCAGATTTCAAGTCTTAAAGACTCGCAAGTAATTGCAGGGAATCACTTTATGTCAAAAAAAGAAAGATTTACCTGAAATCAGTCTCATCTATTCAGATGTGTAGGTTGATTCAAGCTTTTAATTTACACACCAAGTACCATCATTGCTCCACCACTTACTTTAAATATGAAATGCTCGTAACTCTAACCGTACGCAGACTAACTATGGCGAAAGCCAATCCAAAATAGTTCTCATCTATTTTGAGGTTCAATAAAAGTCTCGGAAGGCGTAGTGTAGATTCTTCCGAGGTGCCTTCGTTTTCAAGGCCTATTGACGTTACCTTGCTCCCGGAATTGGTATTCTTAAAAAGGCCAAAGAATGACGCTGAGCGTGAATTCAGTGGAAAAGGCTACCTGAATTGCCATTGATATTTGACTATTGTACGATCTAGGCACAGCCTTAGTCGTCTGTAAATCATGTCAACGGCATTTGTTAGTTATCTTACTTGGATCTCCTTGTCGATGCGGACAGTCGGCAGCACACGAGTCGGCGCTTGAATAAGTTTTTGTGTCAGTGCCACAACGGCCAGACTTGCAGTCTACACATATGGTTTCATGGCATTGAAATGATGATGACCCTATAAAAACACATGGACACCGTTTGAGCAACATGCAAACCAACCTAATCAGCTAATTGATTACTTCTCCATCGCAGTTGAAAGATTGGAAGATTGGAAGATTGAAAGAAAGGAATAACTTATTTGGAAGACATTATAGGCTACTGCTACCCACCTCCGCAGTCAGAGTTACACGATGACTGCTCATCAAATAATCGAGTGGCGGGTGGACAGTCCGGTGGATCTCCTAAAACGGCTGTTCCTGGCGGGAATGTGCATTCAGCGCAAGTGTCACTTGAGTCACAGTAGTACATTGTCTCAGCTAAAAATACATGCAGAAATGCTATTTTTGTTTCAACCAGGTCAAACATGCTGGCAACGGCATGTATCAGAAGAAATCTAAAACGTATTACCTTAATCATATGGGGCAGCCCCAAGCGCGACTACATCGTCCTTATTTAGTTTTTCAGTAATTGCAGTATTGGGCGTGTGTCTCTTCAGTTGGTTTCAAACATTGCATTTTTGACAAGACTGTAGCTGAAGGAGACGAGGTTCAGGTCAAGTTGAGAATCCAAGAGGTGCTGTGAAAGGATAAAGCAAAAGAGCAACAACAAATTTTCGACGTGTTTTTTCTAATTCTTCGGGATGCACTGACGCAATTATGGCAATCCGCATATAAATTATGTTCTTGATAATAAGAAAACCATGACACAAATGTCAATCGTCGACGGTTTTGCTAACTTGTTTAGGGTGTTTCTTGCCAGATATGTGACCATGTCCGATCTTTCCCATTGTACGTGTTATCATGCGCCTGTAGGTCCACGAGACAAAGCAAGTATCTGGTTTACATAAGCTTATATAAATGTGAAGGCAAATACTAAAAAGCATGCTTACACAGAGTCGGCGGGCCATCATGACACTCGGCATTGCAGGAGCTCTCGCTTGAATATGTCTTGGTATCGGTTCCACATCTACCCGTTCTGCAGTCTACGCATCTGCCACCATGACACTGATAGCTTGAAGACGCTGAAAAACGAAAGTTCCAATTATCAAATTGTCGTGTGAAATATGCAAGAACTGAAGGTATCAGAAATGGCACTCAAAGCAGAAACCACTCCAAGACATTGTGCATCTTATGGG
>JASAND010028806.1:0-14086 GCA_030248195.1 Trissonchulus latispiculum
GCAAAAAGGTATAAAATGGTATAAAAGAATGGTATAAAATGGGGACTGTATTGATTGGCTAATCGGGAAAAAGCTGACATACAGTATAAAAAGCGGACTCACATCTAAACAACCAATGGAGCTGAACTAAGACCTTTAAAAGTCATCAAAAGCATTTTCCGGGCCAGTCTATGAAACGAAAACGGAATCAGCGTGCAAACAACGAAAATGAAAGCTGAAAATAGGTTTAAATGTGATTTAGGACGTGGAATTACGCCTAGTTTAAGGATTAGAAGATGGCATACAAAAGATTATTCTAAAAACTTTAATATTTAATTTAATTTTCTTATATTAATTAATTTTAATGATTTATTTTTATACTAGAAAAATCATTATATTTATTAGTGATGTGGATCGGATCGGATCGGCAGCTAAAAATATAACCGATCCGATCCAGCGAAATTATTCGTCGATCCGATCCGATCTGATCCGATCCGGGTCCTGGATTGATCGATCCGATCCGATCCGGCGATCCGAAATGATTTCTTCAAAAAGCTGAGTGGAACTAGATCTAAAGTCGATTTTTGCCTTGTCAAACTTATCTTACACACAAGTTTCACTAAAATTTCTTCATTTTATCCTTCCGAAATACTAAAGCGTAATTGTGTAAAATCATATATGTAGATTAAGCAAATGAAGTAAGATTACTCAAAATAGTGAGGCAGATGATGATCGCGGCCTGCCTACTAACATAATACAAATTTAACATTATCAATTTAAGATAATACAAATTAAACATATCAGTTAAAACTATAATTTTGAGATTTAATTCCAATTTTAAGTAAAATTTATTAACTTAATGTTCCAGACACCGAAATTGAAGTTGTAATTTCTTGGATCACCGATCAAACTAACATTTTTTTCTCGAAAACTGAATCTGAAGCTTGTACTGTACAGCGAAAAGACTAAAAGCTTTTAAAAATATTGCGGGAAGTAAATTTTGTATGAACACAATATGAGTTTGACTCCTTCGGGTTTTGAAATAAAGCCACAAAGAGTCCAACCACAAAACTTCACTCAGGAAATTCTGACAAGAGCAAGCAACATTAATTACAGCGAGTTATGTATTAATTCATTTAATAATTAATTTTTCATTACTACAGCATACTAACAGCGGGTCTTGCTTCTGCACTTCGATGCCAGATGGCAGATGCTTTGCATAAAATTATATAGTATGTAAAGTAAAAGTATTGGATTGCTGTAATTAAGTTGTTAGCTACTGAATGCAAGCTTGTGAGACTCAAAATCAAAAACAAGTTTGGTTGCTAGAAGGAAAATATGGGACTAACAACGTAAGCACCAAACAGTGCAGTGATCGAAGTCAAGTTCAGTCACAAAAATGCGTTGGATAATTTTATGTGATATTGGGTATCAGGTCGGATCGCCGATCCGCCTGATTCAAGCGATCCGATCCGGACCGATCCAGCAGGTCTACCGATCCGATCCGATCCGATCCGATCCGACCTCCGGATCGCGGATCGGATCGATTTTGCCGATCCGATCCACATCACTAATATTTATTGTTTTTATAAATACGAATATTTATTTATTTCGTTGACTTTCGTTTCGTTTTCTGTGCCTGCTTCTATTATTAATGTCTTATCCCAACTGCCCTTTCATGGGCAACCATTACCAAGTAAAATCTTAAAATCACGTCATCCAACTCTGTATGCAAAGTTCCGTAGCTTCCTGAAGCAATTTTAGCAATATAAACTTACGTAGGGTCGGACAAAAATTAGAAAGTATTAACACATATGTGAATGGTTGCCCTTAAAAGGGCAGTTGGGATCAACCTTCCATAACCGATGTAATTGATAGTCTGTCCTGAAGAATTCTGGGGTCTTTTCGAGAGTACCTCCCGTGGTCACAGGTCGCAAAACATGTATGTCAAAAAATATGTCTTTCAACGTGCTAATTATAAAAATACTAAAATTTTAAAATTTTTTGAATTTTATTTTTTTCTACTAATTAGGAATACGCTGATCATTTTTTCCTCCTGGACCAATCTCCTAAAGTGAATCCATGAGGATATGCGGCTAGAACAAATTCTATGAGAAATGGTTGCCCTTAAAAGGGCAGTTGGGATAAGTGAAAGTTGGCCGCACAACCTTATGGGTTTGCTTTTGGAGGTTAGTCCAAGACGTAAGAATGATCGGCGCAGACGAATTAGTAGAAAAAATTAAAATTTAAAAGAAACTAAAATTTCAACTCAATCGGTAAAGTTTTGCGACCTGTGACCACTCAGGGGGGGGTGTTATCTGGAAAAAAACCTGAAGCTTGTGCTCAAGTTATAGCTTTTCTGGGGTAGGCCTTGATTCACTTGATTCACAGCAAAAAGCAGATTCAAAAATGGCTGTCCCTAAAACATAGCCGGATAGATACTGAGAATATTTTTTGTTTACCCTGCGCAAAAATTAAGAGTAATTGTCAGTGCATAAAACGTTTCTGTGTTGAACAACCGAAAAACCGTCATCAAAATTCTACTACGCACTAAAAATAAGTAGGTCCGCTAAATTCTAACCCAGTCCGCTTAATAAGGTGAGTCCGCTTTTTATACCGTATTTCCGCATTTATTCCTCATTTTATACCGCAAGTCCGCTTTTTCAGTCCTCTTATTATACCCCCAATCCGCTTCCGTTCCGCGTCCGCTTTTTGTACTGGCCCTAAAATGTGTTGGGAAAAGTCGCGAAATTGATCCTATGAAATTACACTATGAAACGCTCAAAGTTATTCCTTTTATGGCATTCAGCTTGGTTAGCTTTGATTGGCTGTTTCAAAATACTTCCTGGCTTGATTGGCTAGCGCTACTTCAAAGAGGTGTTACCTGATTGGTCGGTGCTTACACACTGTTAGCTTATTAGTCTTCAATTCGGGTCAGTCTAAAAAGCGGAAGCGGAAACGGAATTGGGGTCTAAAAAACGGAAATAAAAGCGGAAACGCGGTCTACAAAGCGGAAACGGAAACGGAAAGCGGGTCTAAAAGGCGGAAGCCAGCGGAATCGGGATCTAAAAATGGAAATAAAAGCGAAAATACGGTCTAAAATGCGGAAACGGAAAAAGTCTAAAAAGCAGAAACGGACTCAGAGTCCAAAACGAGTAACAGCAAGTGGAAACTGGTCAAACTTGTGAATAAATAAACAGAATTGCGTTCTAGTTTTTTGTGGAATCAAAAAAATGCTTAAAACTAAGTCGTGCATGTTGAAATATTTAGTGAATTTGTAATAGTAATTGCATAAATAGTTACTACATAAAATCGTTGCTGAAATTGAGAAAACTGGCAGAGTGAAACGCTTCCTGCACTTTTAGGATCACAAATAAATATATGCACATTTCAAACTGCTTTTCAGTTAGTACCAAACCAGGCTTACTTCATCGACAGATTTCAGGGTCTGTTACGATTACTAATTCATTATCCCAGCACCCCTTTCAATCATTTCCAGGTAAAATCTTAAAATCGAACTCGAATCGAATAATCGCTCTGTGTAGGAGGTCTGTTTGTCCAAAAAGCAATTTTCACCAGTAAACTGTAGTTGGACTTAGGTAAAAACTAAAAAGAATGTAAGTTTAGAAATGGTTGCCGTTAAAGGGCCAGTTGGGATAATCTTTCCATGGCGGATATATTCGATTTAAACTCGTTCATGGATTGATTTTGTATCTTGCAATAGAATTTTTAAATGCGAAGAAATTAGAATTTTCCAATTCCATTTTAATTTCTGATATTTCTTTTGATTAGTTTTACGTGTTTAATAAAATAATTTAACTTAATAAATTTATCCCTATCCATTATTATCCATTAAATGTCCAAAAATTTAATTGTGGACAGGTTTCTCCTGATATATTTTTCTTATTTTTTCGTATCGTTTTCTTAATTTTTTTATTTTGATATATTTATATATTTTCAATTAATATCCCCGCGGCCACAAGGCTTTCACAAATCCCCTTGAGCAAGGGACTAAGCACATATCGGTTCGCCGTGGGCTCTAGCCAACCCAGCTATCCATCCATAATTGGTCGGTAAATGGGTACCACTTATGTGGGAAGGTAGCAGGAGACTGTGTAGGCATCTGCCTTGAGGAGCTGGCCCCTCCTCCACAGTTGCAGCTATCGTCAGAGGTAGCACTCCTGGCTCAAGTGGCTTGTAATCGGGGATGAGCACCGACGCCCTGTATATTATCGCATGAGGATAGGAGTTGCTCCGGGGGTCCTTTACCTTTACCTTTACCTTTACCTTTCAATTAATATACATTCCATTTTATTCATTCATGAAATTTCCTATTTCTTTTAATCAAAGCACTGCAAGTTTACTATACGCTTAACACGTTGCTGTCAGAATGCCAACGAAATAAAGGTTTTTCATTGGATGCCCGAATTGTAGCGAAAGAAATGTCTGGAACACACTAAACATTTCCGCTTCCGTTTTTTAGACCATTTTCCGTTTCCGCATTTTAGACATTTTGGTCTTTGGATTCCGCTTTTTAGACTAAATTCCGCTTCCACCTTTTAGACCGTGTTTCCGTTCTTATTTCCGCTTTCTAGACCCCATTTCCGCTTTCATTTCCGTTTCCGCTTCCGCTTTTTAGACAGACCCTTCAATTCTTCATGATTGACTGGCTTGTAATGTGAAAAGTTTCGGTTGATTCTGACAAATACTTAGGAATTGCTTATTTGCTGCGGAACCGTCAATAACACACATTTTCAAATTACATGGGATTAATCGATAGCTAATTATTCGTTAAGTACTGAATGAAACAACTCAAAACTTAAACTCGATGTGCAGAACATGTGTTACAAAGTTATGTGTGGAAATAAGCAGAATCCGTAACCATAACATTTTCATGATGTATCCCTTCCTTAAATTGGTTTTATGGATCCCTGCTCGGTAACAAAGTACAGTATAAGCACAGCACGGTGTGAAAGCCATCTTGAACGACACCGTGTATTGCACACTAACACCTTTCAAGGAGCAGCTACTCGTTATATTGAGCTTTGCTGTGACTAATTAGCTTTTCCAATATAAAACGTTTATTTCCAACGCACACCCCTTTAATATTGCATAGTCGACTATTTTGCTAAAAGGTAGCTACTTCAAGTTTAAACTTTGGCTAGAAAAACATATCCAATCAAACTGCTGCGATGGTCTTACGGCGTCATCTAGATTGTGCTTTGCTGATAGTAAATTAAACAAACATTTGTGCATAGATGCTTAAAACAGTTTAATCTCTACAAAATAAGGAATAACATAAGTAGTCTTCAACTAGTAGCACAATTTAAAAGAGGTATATTAAACCAGCGAAATTCATTCAAGATAAGGCGGACGCATAGTTTGCCGATTATGTTGATCACTGCTATAATCTGATTTGAACGCGCGCATGGAAAGAATGCAAACGAATCGGCACAGCTAAACGAGTTAAAATTAACTCTTTTAACCCCTGTTCGGGCACTCAGCGAGTTAATTTTAACTCGCCCGATTTTAACTAATTTAACTCTGCTCGTTTTAACCCTACTAGAGTTAAAAGAGTTAAAGCAGGCAGGGTTAAAATTAACTCGCTGAGTGCGCGAACAGGGGTTAAAATATTTAACTTTAACTAATTTAACTCTACTCGTTTAACTCGCGCGCGAAAAGGTCCTACCGCACCCCACAGCTGCTTTCAGGATATCCCGCATCTGGAGTAAAGCATCCGCACTCTCGATCCACAGTACCAGGCGAACTGTACTCTCATCTGTGAATTTAGACTTGGGAAAGTGGCGTCGAAAACTGCTTGAAAACAGTCCAAGACATGTCAGATCGTCAACTTTGGGCAGCATAATAGCGTCTGGCAAGGTTGAAGCCTCTGATAAGACGCTTAAAAATATCAGACCTTATATCAAATTAGATTAAACACAATGAGGACAGTTGTTTCATAAAAAAAATAAAATACAGATTTATTTTTAATTTTTAATTTTAATTTACATCTACTGTTGTGTGCAATCTGCTACACAAGGTTTAAGCAGGGTGGTTCGTGCTTAAGAAAGAGGTTGCCACAGTTATGAACATCGCCGATTTATCTCATATTCACACATTTTGTAGGCACCACGACCATGGGTTCACACAGCAAGACGAGTGTGCTTGTTGCGAAATTGTCTTCAACATTCACAGGAAGCCTTTAAATTAAATAATTTTAATTAATTTCAGCAAACAGGCAACTTCATGCACTCTAGACGAATTACAGAATTAGGCAATAAAGACCTCGTAATATTGAACTCTATCTAGTCTCGATTAGATGTGTGTAAAGCTGCTGTGCTTTTGCTGTTACTAAAACGCTCAAATTTTTGGTTAAAGCGACACGTTCCTGTTTTCGTTTTCCTTTTTATATTTATTTAAAGTCTGACCAAAAAATGTAGGGAGCGAAACTGTTTTGTTTACACTGAATCACCGGCACATTTTTGCTGCAGCAATGTATATATTTTCGGAATCGTCATGGCATGAACCTCTTTTGGTTGAAAAAAATTTAAAAAAATTAAAATTGATCAAAAGAAGCCGATTTTTTAAGTTTTGAAAGATCGGTATATGCCAGGAACTAGCCGTTCGGTGGAAAATTAGCCCATGTCCCAAACATATTGAATCCCGAATATAAGCTTATTTCGTCAAGAATTGCGATAGTTATTACATTTTTTTCGACTTTCAAAATCCGTTGATCTTTGCCGCTTTTCCAACTTTGACTGGATATTACTCGCGACTCACTCAATGGAAAAATTTTTCAATTGGACTTCCAGGACCGCTTATGTGTCAGCTTTCATGTGATGTATGTGGTTTTTCAAAATTTGAAAATCGATTTTTTCGAAAAATACCACTTTTTGACCCAAAATTTCGGCAATGCGAAGCCAACAAAAGCGAGTTAAAGTATCATAATCCTAGTTTAATCTGAGCTAAATCCAAAGATGTAAAGTTTTCTTGGCTACGACTTATATTTCCCCGCAATGAATTTTTAAACAATTTCCCTATTTCAGCTGATTTCTGTCAAGTTGTGCTATATATGTTGCATTGATTTGCCGCAAATTAGTGTAAACTAGCCAGAAATCAGCTAAAAAGCGAAATTGTTTAAAAATTCGTTGCGGGTGCAACATAGGTCGTAGCCACAAAAACTTTAGAGCGTTGGACTGAGCTCAGATTAAACTTTCTGATTATGCTATTTTTACTCACTTTTGCTAGATTCGCATTGTCGAAATTTTGGGTGAAAAAGTGGTATTTTTCAAAAAAATCGATTTTCAAATTTTCAAAAACCAGATGATCACATGAAAGCTGACACATAAGCGGTCCTGGAAATCCAATTGAAAAATTTTTCCATTGAGTGAGTCACGAGTAATATCCAGTCATAGTTGGAAAAGCGGCAAAGACCAAAGGATTTTGAAAATCGAAAAAATTTAATAACTATCGCAATTCTTGACGAAATAAGCTTATATTCGGGATTCAATATGTTTGGGACATAGGCTAATTTTCCATCGAACTGCTAGTTCCTGGCGTCTACCGATCTTTCAAAACTTAAAAAATCGGCTTCTTTTGATTAATTTTTTTAAATTTTTTTCAACCAAAAGAAAGTCCATGCCATGACGGTTCAGAAAATATATACATTGCTGCAGCAAAAATGTACCGGTAATTCAGTATAAACAAAACAATTTCGCTCCCCACATTTTTTGGTCAGACTTAGTACATGTCGATATCTCAATTGGGGGCTGGCTGTGAATGATAGTTTCGCAACAAACGCAATTGCCAAGTTTTGCTGACCCATGGGAGCTACAAAATACATAAGTATGAGAAAAATCGGCGAAGGTCGCAACAATAGCTGCTGATCTATAGTTATCGGTATTCGATACAAGTAAAGTAGGAGAAATTTACCTATTTATACTTGAGTGATTTTAATTTATACCCCAAACAAATTTGCTGTCTTGTTTGTTTCAGTGTTTTTCGCTGATAAAGTAGCAATCTTTAATTACTGACCAAATTAAAAACCATCGAAAACTCGTTTTATTTATGATTCCTGCAGTTCATAATATATCGTTACCGTAAATCCTCGTCCATAAGCCCACTCTGGGCGGAATTAATTCTAACACCCAACTCTGACCCAGCTGGTCTTGTGAATGACACATCTGACAAGAGTTTGGCACAATTCTCTCTCGCCGCCGTTTTACGAGTCACGGCAACCCCGTCCTCGCAGTCCAAGACTAGACAATCCGCCTGAAATTCCAATAGAAAGAAAAAAAGACGGGGCAAATTCAGTCCAGATGCATATAGAAACAAAAAGCCACACAAAGTTCTAGTATCACACAGATACCCTCCAGCCTCCAGAATCTAACTTCTATTCTATCCTATCCTTACAGCGCAAACGTTTCACTTCCCACCGACGCTTGCTCTATTACAATTTCAGAACAAATGCCCAAGAAGATAACTATAATCTAAGACTTCACAATCTATAGCAAACAGAAAACTGCAAGTTCTTACTGATAAGGACAGAATTTTAGCCAATTTCTTCTCGTCGCTAGCAGGTATGTACATTAAAGCTCGTCGGGGCACATACGGCACTTGTCCCAAATCCGTTGTAAGATGACGATACACATTTGTATTAAAGCCTCGGAAAATATCGCTCAAGTATTTGGTGAAGCCAGACATCATTGTGGAGGCAGCCATGCTTAAACTGTTAACACTTAACAGAGGCAAATTTAGTCAAAAGCATACAATATGGTTAATTCGATCTATCTCAATCCAAAACAGTTATCGATTATTATAACTGGTTGATAAACAAATAACAGCTACTATTGAGCGACGTGAGTTTCAGCGAAATTCCAATCTAACGGATACAGCCTCGCCTAGTTTTCACCAATACAGCGAAAATTCTAGATCCATTGCTGGCTACGGAATGTGTGAATTCAGAGACGACAAAAGCTAAGATTCTGCGAATAGAAGTTAGGTTCTCGGAAACAACGTGTGATACTAAAGTGACTTCTATATGCATCTGAACTGAAATTTGCCTAGAATTTTCTTTCTTCGGGCCGGACTATGAACCCACGAGGACGAGACGTGGAAGAAGAATTGTGCCAAACTCTTGTCGGAATGTGTCATTCTAGAATCCGCCCGAAATTGGAGAAAACTATGGGCGAGGATTTGGCAAGCGATGCGAGAATCATAAATAAAACGAGTTTTCGCGAATTTTGGTCAGTAATTAAAGATCAGCGAAAAACTGAAATTTAAACTGGAACGGCAAATTTGTTTGGAGCACAAATTAAAATCACTCAAGTATAAATGTTAAGAATTTCACAAGTACTTGTATCGATATTTGCCGATAACTGCAGATGTGACGTCATGTACACGACCCCTTCGTCTCATACTGTTTTGTAGCCACGTGGAGATCAGCAAAAATTTCAATTGCGTTTGTTGAAACTTTATCATTCTGAAAACGAGATATCGTACATGTACTAAGTCTGACCAAAAAATGTGGGGAGCGAAAATTGTTTTGTTTATACTGAATTACCGGTACATTTTTGCTGCAGCAATGTATATATTTTCTGAACCGTCATGAAAAAGCGGACTTTCTTTTGCGTTGAAAAAAAAATTTAAAAAATATTAATTTTTCAAGAAAGCCGATTTTTTAAGTTTTGAAAGATCGGTAGACGCCAGGAACTAACAGTTCGATGGAAAATTAGCCTATGTACCCAAACTTATATTGAATCCCGAATATAAGCTTATTTCGTCAAGAATTGCAGATAGTTATTAAATTTTTTTTTTTTTTTTTCGATTTTCAAAATCCTTTGGTCTTTGCCGCTTTTCCAACTATGACTGGATATTACTCGATGACTCACTCAATGGAAAAATTTTTCAATTGGATTTCCAGGACCGCTTATGTGTCAGCTCTTTCATGTGATCATCTGAGTTTTGAAAAATTTGAAAAAGAAAAATCGTTTTTTTTTTTTTTAAATAACTTTTCACCCAAGAAGAATTTCGACAATGCGAATCAAAAAGTGTCGGCAAAAAAAAATCAAAAATTTATCAATCAGTCAACTCTATTATTGGCTATCTTCAACTGAGTACAAACAATTTTCGCTTTTTAGCTGATTTCTGGCTAGTTTACTAATTTTTGACAAATCAATGCAACTTGACTCAGCGTAAATTTAAAGAATTCATTGCGTAGATATAAGTCGACAACTACTTTACATCTTTTGAATTTGAAAGCTCAGATTAAATAGGATTATGATACTTTAACTCGCTTTTGTTCGCTTCATTACTGAAATTTTGAGTCGCGGCCATTTTCCTCGTTTTCAAATTTGAAAACCCTCATGAAGCTTTGACGCAAATTTTTGGAAGTCCAATTAGCGTTACGAGTGTCGTGTATATCCAGTCAAAAGATTCTTATCTACTTGAATTTTGAAAGTCGAAAAAAAAATATGTAGCTCGCAATTCTTGACAGCAAAACCCATTCGGGATTCAATAATGTTTGGGACATGAACAATTTTCCACCGAGCACGAGCTTGGATTCTGGCATATAAAACTTAAAAAATCGACTTCTTTGATCAATTTTTAATTTTTTTAAATTTCAACAAGAGGTTCATGCCATGACATTCCGAAAATGTACTACGTACCCTTGCCGAAAACGATTCGAGCAAAACGGGATTTCGCTACCATTTTTTGGTCGAAGACTTTAAACAAATATAAAAAGAAGGCGAAAACGGGAACTCGACAAAACTTTAACAAAATTTGAACGTTTACAGTAACGGCAAAAGCAGCAGCTTTACGCATCGGGCAAGATGGGTTCAATACGGGTCTTTGTGCCTTCGTCTAGGTATGAAGTGTTTTTAACTGAGAAATTGAACCAAAATTATTTAATTTGGAAACTTCCTGTGAATTTGGAAGACAATTTCGCAAATCTTGCCAATATTGAGCCATGGTCTGTAAATGTGTGGAATATGAATAAATCGGCGATGTTCGACAACTTTTAGCGACCTGCTCTTAAGCACAGTACCTACAAATTTGTGTAGCAAGTGCACACCTACGTAGATGTAAAATTAAAAATTAAAATTAAAAATAAATCTGCTAAAACTGTACGAGATAATTTCAACTGTCCCATTGTTTACTAATTTGATATAAAGATCTGATATTTTTAAATATCCGGGAAACCAGTTTGCCGAACGCTCTGCTAAAATGACGTCTGATCTTGGACTCAAGCGACACTCTTCCCAAGTCTAGAATTCGATGAGGACAAAAATTTTTATTATTTACTCCGAGATGCGAGACCGAAAGCGCTGTGAAATTGCGGTAGGATTCGCGCGCGAGTGAGCAAGTAAATTGAATTAAAAGTTAAATATTTACAACCCCTGTTCGCGCACTCAGCGAGTTAATTTTAGCCCTGCGCAACAACTCTTTTTAACTCTAGTAGAGGGTTAAAACTGTAGGAAGTTAAATTGGACAAAATCGGGCGGGGGTCGCGCTGAGTGCGGAAGCAGGGGTTAAAAAATTGGTACTCACTATGCCCATTCATGCGCGCATTCAATCCGAGATTATAGCAGTGATCAACATAATCGGCAACTACGTCCGCCTTATCTTGAATGAATTTCGCTTGTGCTCCAATACCTGTATTGAAGCTACTGAATGAAGACGCATGTTATTTTGTAGAGATTAAACTGTTATCTATGCACAAATGTTTGTTTGAGCCACTATCAGCAAAGCAATCTAGAATGACCGGCAAACCATCGCGGCAATTGATATCTTTTCTAACAAGTTTAAACTTTGAGTAACTACCTTTTTTGGCAAAATGATCGATAAATATTAAAGGGGTGTGCGATAAACGTTTTATATTGGAAAACTAATTGTAGCAAACTTCAATATAACAGTAACACTCTGAAAATTGTTGGTGCAATTTTGTCGTTTCAGGTAACTCACCGTGCTGTGCTTATACTGTACTTTGACGGATCAAACCAATTTTAGGAGGGGTGCATCATGAATGTTATGATTTGCAGTTCTGCTTATTTCCCGCACACATGAAAACATGTTCACATCGGATTTAAGTTTTGAGTTGTTTCGTCGAATTGCCAATATTGAATGTATCGATTAATCCCATGTAGAAAATGATATTGATTGACGGTTCCCGCGGCAAACAATTCTGGGGCGGAAATCAACCGAAATTTTCACGTACAAGCCGAGTCAATCATGAAGAACGAAGAGATGCATGCAAAAAAGCGAATATCTGAAAACTTGGAAATGAAAGCGGAAATTGAAGTGCGAATAGAGGAACGGAGCGCGATGCAAAGGTGACGGAGCTAGTCTAAAGCAGGCAAAAGACAAAATGTGCAAAAATGCAGCGACGGAAAATGGTCTAAAAACGGAAGCGGAAATGTTTAGTGTGTTCCAGACATTTGCAATTTCGGAAAAAAATCAATGAGAAAACTTCTACACGACGGCAACGTGTTAGCATGGATAAACTGCAGTGCCAAAGAAGCCAGAAATTTCGTAATAATAAATGGAGTGTACTATTGAACCCGAGGCAAGGCAAGGTAAAGGCGGGACCCCGGAGCGGCTCCCCCTCTCATGCGGCCTAATACCCGCAGGGCGTCGGTGCTCATCCCCCGATTACAACCGCTTGGTAGAGGTGCTACTGACGATAGCTGCGAGACCAGCGATCTTCCACCACTAACACATAAGTGGTACCGATTTGCCGACCAATTATGGATGAATGCTGATATGGTAGCGGTCCCTTTGCTCCAAGAAATTGTGTACGAGACGAATTTGAGCTTTATATAAATATATCAAAATAAAAAATTAAGCTTTGATACGAAAAAACCAAGAAAATATGGCTCCGGGAAACCTGTCCTGAGATGGCTTATTAAGTTAAATTATTTTATTAAACACGTAAAACTAATCAAAAAAAATATCAGAAATTGCCAAAATGGAATTGAAAATTAATTTCTTCGCATTTAAAAATTCTGTGCAAGATCAATCCGCTGAAGTTTAAGTCGGGTCTCCGCCATGGAAAATTGTACAACGGCAACCATTTCTAAACTTGCACTTTAAGTCAACTACGATTTTTGGTGAAAAATTAACTTTTGGACAAATGACGCCACCACGGAAACATTGTCACCTGGAAAGTGCCAGAGTTGTGTGGTAAGCCTGGTTTGGTAACAACGGTTTAATGTGCGTATATTTATTTGTGATCTAAAAGTGCGGGAATGCGCCGGTTTTCAATTTCAGCAACGGTATAACCCTGACATGCTGATACTATTACAAAATTCACTAAATGTCAACGTAAGCATTTTTTGATTCACAAACTAGAACTTTTTCAATTCCCGATTTATTCACAAGTTTGACCAGTTTCCACTGCTGTTGCCGTTTTGTCTGAAATTTCTGCTTTTAGACTTTTTCCGTTTCCGCATTTTAGACCGTATTTTTCAGCATTTTTTCCAATTTTTAGATCCCGATTCCGCTGGCTTCCGCAAGACCAAAACTTTCCACCACTTCCGCTTTAGCCAGACACGTTTCCGCTTTTATTTCCCGTTTTTTTGCCCCAATTCCGTTTCCTTTTCCGCTTTAATTGAAGACTAATAAGCTAACTTGTGTGTAGTAGTCAGGTAACACTCTTTATCAAGCCGGGAAGTATTTTGAAACGGCCAACGAAATCTATAAAAGGAATGGCTTTGAGCGTTTCATAGTGTAATTTCATAGGATCAATTTCGCGACAACGCATTTTAGAACCTACAGTACAAAAAGCCGGACGACGAGATGAGGGAATAATAGAGGACTGAAAACTTGAATACGGTATAAAATGACAAATACTGTAGGCTTCTGACAAAAACGGACTCCTGCCGGTTCGTAGCAGTTGCACCCAGTGCGTAGTAGCGATGACGATTTCGATTTGTTCTTTAAGAAACGTTTACCTCCTCTTATTTTGCGCGAAAAAATTAAACAAAAAAATTCTCGATATCCTCTAAACGGGACGAGCCATTTGAATCTGCTTTTTGCTATTTGATCAAGGTAGTCAAGGCCTACTATCCGGAAAGCTTGTGAGCGCAAGCTTCGGGTTTTTTCAGAC
>JASAND010028807.1:0-26671 GCA_030248195.1 Trissonchulus latispiculum
AGTTACGTATTGCTCCAATAAAGTGACCGAACTCCAACCTACAAGAAGGTTATAGGGTGCCGGGTACTGGCGGATCCAGGATTTCGTGACGGGGGGCAGTAAAATTTTTCCTTGGGTGGGGGGTCCGAGGGGCGGAGCCCCCCAGAAGTTCAGGAAATTCTTTGTTTTTGCACAAAATTCAAGCTCGATCTTTAACTCTTTTATCTTTATTCTGAAGAATTGAACAAAATTTTTAAAATTTTTGACATTTTTAGGCAAACAATGGTAATTTTCCGAAAAAATCGGACGCATTTCATGCTTTTTCTGCACAAATGCAATAAATATGTGGTTAAAATGTGCTCAAATTTGCGCCGAAGGCGCGAAATTTTTTTGGTTTTTTACCCTTTTTTCCTCTTTCCCTCCTTAATTTTTCTAAACTATCTGTATGTATCTGTATGTATCTATCTGTATCTATCTGTATGCCGAATTTCAAATGCCAGTGACAAATGAATAACTTGCACTATATGGCCCAAAACAGCATATTTTGGCCTATTTTTGACTATTTGCAGCGGAGTTGGGACTTAGAAATTTTTCCAAAATGGCCATTTGGCCGGACCAACTTTGGGCCGGCCATCTGAACGATCCCGGCCAGATATCGAAAATCGCCTCGGTTATGACACGCTACCAATCCCAAAGTTTCTTATGCAACAAGCCGCGTCTCTCTAGCTTGTTCCCTGGGCCCTGTAGCCGTGACACAAAATTGGCCTTTTTTGGCCATCTTAGCGGTCAGGCCACCTTTGGCCGGCCGCACAGGTGGCCGGGAGGCCGGGCAGCGGAAAATTGTCCAAAAGGTACGTTAACACAAATACTACTCTCAGAAAAACCAAACTTCACCGGCTGAAAATGCCCAGATCGTTCAGTTTTTGAGTTCGACTAAAACGGCTTCCCCAAGCGTGACTTACACGGAAAAAAAACAAACGGACCTAACTTGTCCGGAAGCGAAAATTTTCAAAGTTGAAAATTTTGACCAAAACTTTTTTGATACTTGTTGTACTCGTCGTTCTGATTCCAACGATACCAAATTTGTCTATTTTGGTTGAGTATTTAGCTGGTACGGTGCTCGAACGGGTCTCTAAGGGCCGCGCTGAGCCTTTTACACCCATATTATAGGGGGAGCGCTATCGCGCCCCCCTATAATACAGCGTTCACGTCAAAAACGAAAAACATCTTTCTGTAGTTTTTGGAAAGCTGATTTTCAGAAATCTGCATACATAGATAGATACCCTGCAATAGGTCCAGTTGTACTATATAAATTAAGTTTATGAGTAATGATCAAAACTGATTCTATCAGAATCATTTGAACGAAAACCAAAGAAAACAGAGAGGAATGCACCTTTACAGGCGATCTGTGAGGCGTCAATATGAGCCCGAGAAAGCGAGCTGCTCATATTAAACGTTTAAATCTTGTCTTTCACATAAGTATATGCTGGCTCATATTACACATTTTAAATCTTGTCTTTTCCCGAATTGAATGCTGTCTTTCTGGCTCATATTGTATTTTTCATGCGACTGCAAGGAGCATTTTTCCTACTTGTCCTATTTCATTTTTGAGAATGTTTTATGGTTCATCAACCGTGAATTAGCCATACACCTACAGTAGCTACCAATAAAGTGACACCTGAACTCCAACCTACAAGAAGGTTATAGGGTGCCGGCACTGACGGATCCAGGATATCGTGACGGGGGGGGGCAGTAAAATTTTTCCTGCGGGGGGTCTGAGGGGCGGAGCCCCCCAGAAGTTGAAGAAATTCTTTGTTTTTGCAATAAAATCGGTATTCGGATCTTTAACTCTTTTATCTTTATTCTGAAGAATTGAACAAAATTTTTAAAATTCTTGACATTTTTAGGCAACAATGGTAATTTTCTCCGAAAAATCGGACGCATTTCATGCTTTTTCTTCACAAATGGAATAAATATGTGGTTAAAATGTACCAAATTTGCGCCGAAGGCGCGAAATTTTTTGGTTTTTTGCCCTTTTCCTCTTTCCCTCCTTAATTTTTCTAAACTATCTGCATGTATCTGTATGTATCTATCTGTATCTATCTGTATGCCGAATTTCAAATGCCAGTGACAAATGAATAACTTGCACTATATGGCCCAAAACAGCATATTTTGGCCTATTTTTGACTATTTGCTGCGGAGTTGGGACTTAGAAATTTTTCCAAAATGGCCATTTGGCCGGACCAACTTTGGGCCGGCCATCTGACCGATCCCGGCCAGATATCGAAAATCGCCTCGGTTATGACACGCTACCCATCCCAAAGTTTCTTATGCAACAAGCCGCGTCTCTCTAGCTTGTTCCCTGGGCCCTGTAGCCGTGACACAAAATTGGCCTTTTTTGGCCATCTTAGCGGTCAGGCCACCTTTGGCCGGCCGCACAGGTGGCCGGGAGGCCGGGCAGCGGAAAATTGTCCAAAAGGTACGTTAACACAAATACTACTCTCAGAAAAACCAAACTTCACCGGCTGAAAATGCCCAGATCGTTCAGTTTTTGAGTTCGACTAAAACGGCTTCCCCAAGCGTGACTTACACGGAAAAAACAAACGGACCCAACTTGTCCGGAAGCGAAAATTTTCAAAGTTGAAAATTTTGACCAAAACTTTTTTGATACTTGTTGTACTCGTCGTTCTGATTCCAACGATACCAAATGCTGTCTTTCTGGCTAATATTGTATTTTTCATGCGACTGCAAGGAGCATTTTTCCTACTTGTCCTATTTCATTTTTGAGAATGTTTTATGGTTCATCAACCGTGACATTAGCCATACACCTACAGTAGCTACCAATAAAGTGACCCCTGAACTCCAACCTACAAGAAGGTTATAGGGTGCCGGCACTGGCGGATCCAGGATTTCGTGACGGGGGGCAGTAAAATTTTTCCTGCGGGGGGTCTGAGGGGCGGAGCCCCCCAGAAGTTGAAGAAATTCTTTGTTTTTGCAATAAAATCGGTATTCGGATCTTTAACTCTTTTATCTTTATTCTGAAGAATTGAACAAAATTTTTAAAATTCTTGACATTTTTAGGCAACAATGGTAATTTTCTCCGAAAAATCGGACGCATTTCATGCTTTTTCTGCACAAATGCAATAAATATGTGGTTAAAATGTACCAAATTTGCGCCGAAGGCGCGAAATTTTTTGGTTTTTTGCCCTTTTTCCTCTTTCCCTCCTTAATATATCCTAACTTCGAATCGCGACGGGGGGGGGGGCCGCCCCCCGCCCACCCCTGGATGCCGGTGCTTATCTCCGGATTCACAGCCCGAAGCCAGGAGTAACAACTCCAATGTTGACTACATCTGTGGAAGGGGGGCCAGCCCTGTAGCTACCAATCCATGAATCGGATGAATTCACATATTATTATTACTTCGAAGATAACAACTTTCAATAAAGCGCACCACCAAATGGCCGAAAATAGCCGTTTTTGGGGACTTTTCCCAACTTTGACCATGGGCGATGAACCACAGGCGCCATTCAGCCAGAGGGTCACATCCGTCGGTTTCGGCGATATGCTCATCGTTTTCAGCGACCCCGATTTACTATATATGCGCACCACCAAATGGCCGAAAATAGCCGTTTTTGGGGACTTTTCCCAACTTTGACCCTGGGCGAGGAACCACAGGCGCCACGCAGCCCTAGGGTCACATCCGTCGGTTTCGGCGAAATGCTCATCGTTTTCAGCGATCCCGATTTACTATACATGCGCACCATCAAATGGCCGAAAATAGCCGTTTTTGGGGACTTTTCCTAACTTTGACCCTGGGCGAGGAACCACGGGCGCCACGCAGCCCGAGGGTCACATCCGTCGGTTTCGGCGAAATGCTCATCGTTTTCAGCGATCCCGATTTACTATATATGGGCACCACAAATGGCCCAAAATAGCCGTTTTTGGGGACTTTTCCCAACTTTGACCCTGGGCGAGGAACCACGGGCGCCACGCAGCCCGCGGGTCACATCCGTCGGTTTCGGCTATATGCTCATCGTTTTCAGCGACCCCGATTTACTATGGGCACCAGCAAATGGCGAAAATAGCCGTTTTTGGGGACTTTTCCCAACTTTGACCCTGGGCGAGGAACCACGGGCGCCACGCAGCCCGAGGGTCACATCGATCGCTTTCGACAAAATGCTCATAGTTTTCAGCGACCCCGATTTACTATACATGCGAACCACCAAATGACCGAAAATAGCCGTTTTTGGGGACTTTTTGAGAAGTTTCTATGGGACCCTCGAACATTTTCTAAGTCCGAATGTTCGTGAGCCCAGACAGTCTGTAGAAACCGCTAGAAGCCGAATCAGGCCAAAATAATCAATAGTGAACAGGTTCATGGTTTCGCTAACAAGATAATAATAGGTAAAGGTTACCACCATAAGGCAAGTGAAAAATCAGTGTGCTAGAACAAGTAGCACGAGCGTAAAGGAGAAACACAAGAGAATAAAAAACCCCACTTAGAAAGTAGGTCTCAAAATGGAAATTTCCAAGATCATTTTTTCCGGGCAAGTTTGGTATCATTAGAAAGCTCTTGGCCGGGGGATTTCAAAAATGTAAATATTAGCTCTTAATTCCTTACTGCTAATTAGTTACGCCTAACTAAGCATTTCTGGCTCATATTATGGGGCGCTCTCCGAGCTGCCCCATGATATATATATACGAGCACAACTTACATACGTAGTTATTGTAGACGCTGAGTTATGCTTATAATTTGCTAAACTGTTACTGAAGAACTTCCGCCAGCATCAGGCTGGGCAATTTCCGCGAATATGGGTTGTTAAGCGAAGCTAGTCCATATTAGTGCGCTTTAAACCTAGTCCTCTTGTCATTTACAACCTGTCCCTCCCATATTAACGTTTTAAAACCTAGTCCTATGTCCGCGTAAAACCACATGTCACCCATATTGCATTTTTTCATGTTCCATGGGAGCATTTTCATTCTTGTATGTGTATATACGTAGAAGAAACATGGTAATAAGTATACAAAGCGTCGTGTCCTATGTCATGTCCTAAACCACCGGTAAGCCCACACTGGGGGTGGGTTTTTTTCCCGCATTGGCGAGTGGGTTTTTTTCTCGCTTGACTATACAACGTAATGCCGAATTTGAACTACTTGTGACGAATGAATTACTTGTTGTCGACGGTGCTCTGTCTAGGACAGCACGGTGAAAGCAGGAGAGTGCACCTACTAACTAAGTAACAGTTTCCCCTTAGATACAATTATCAGCAAGTTTCACATGTTTAGCTGTTTACAGTAAGCCTACAGGCAGCGTGCTATGATTGCTGCATGACAGTACAACACGATGGCAGCACCGCACAGCGCACCGTCCGGACTCATCGTGTTCAGCGACCCCGAACATCCTTACTTGCGTCCCACTAAATGGACCAAAACAGCACATTTAGGCCTATTTTTTAGCAATTTTCTGTGGAGTTGGGAAAATTTTCCAAAATGGTTATTTGGCCGTTTTTGCTGGCACTTTCGCAAATGAATTCCGATCGAAAATCTTTTGGTACATATATACGTATGGAACGGTATATACGTATTCACCCCCTCTTCACATGTTGCAAATTTCATGCCGACAGCCCTTGTGCAGCGTAATAAAAAATTTTTTGAACGAGTTGAACAGGACATGAGCATCAAGTCAAATTTTAATTCTTAAAAATTAACAACTAAAAACTTTAAAGGCCTAAATTAAATTTCTAATTCCAGGGTACCGCAGTTTAACACTTTAGCGTTATTTTAATGTATAATTTGTCCAGCTTCATCAACGCTTGTCGGGAGGTTTTTTGGCGCACGCGAAAAATGGAAACTTTTTACATTTCTTATGTTTAACATATGAAATCTCAACATTGAGGTGAAATTACTCGACAACCGTAAAAGTTACGACTTTAATTTTAAAAACTCGTTAAAATACATATACCATTTGGATAATAAAATATGTGAAAATCAGCGAAATCGAAAAAATGGCCCAAAAAGTGGACACCCTTAATTTCTCCGGGAGTGAAATTTTTCAAAGTTGGACATTTTGACCAAAACTTTTTGCGGCTTGTAGTACTCGTTGTGTAGATTCCAACGGTATATACCAAAATTGTCTAGTTTCGTTGAGTATTTAGCTGGCACGGTGCTCGAACGGGTCTCCAGGGGCTGCGCAGTGGCTTTTACACCCATATTATAGGGGTCGCTATCGAGTGTATACATATATAATAGATATACCTCAATTTCTTCAATAAGTTCAGCTTTTCTTTTGCGAATGCTAGCCAACAATTGGCGCTCCTCCTCCGTCAAATCTACAACAAAACGAGTTCATACACAGTCAATCAGGGATCACTTCCCGATCACTTCACGAGGGGGGGCCCTGTACCCTGCCTTGGCACAATGCAAGGATTACGTAAACTTAGGGGGGGGGGGTAAAACCGCATATTTGTGCAATAAATTTGATATTTCTCGTGCTCAGGACGACGATGCGAATCAATTGGTGAGGTACGTACGAAAATTTCACACTTTTGAAAATACTGGTCGGCGACATTTTTTTATCTTTATACGTGATGTGTTAAAGGGCCCTAAGCCTAAGCCTCATCTTACGCCTGACGCTAAGCTTTAGCTTCAGAAGTGCGTAAACACAAGCTCTGACATGCGTATACGTATATAAGCCATAAAGTCAAGATATGATTTTCAGTGTTGGGGATCCCCCCAAGATGCCCTAACCCCAAGGAATATATACGTATATACGTATATATATATATATATATATATATACATGGCCTTCGAAATTATATATATTCCCCGCCCCGAGATTCTGGCTTCCCACCCTCCGCAATTAGCCCATTTTTCAAAAACGTTCATTATGTCGCAGATTTTTTCATAAGTACAAATGTACACATGTCTTTATGTTCTTAGCCTGCCCAGACATTTTTAAGAACTTTGTGTAAAAGATTCTATTCCCCGGGTACCTCCACCCCTACAAAATCCCTAGAATAAGAATAATACCAAGAAAAGAGGACCTTAGTCCAGAAACTGCTCACGAGAATTCCCCCATAATACAAAAAAATGCCAAATTTATTTTACGAAAAAACAAAAAATTAATTCAATTTAATCTGAACTTTGAAATCCAATCATATTCAATGTACCATTAAGATTGAATGCATCCATTTTTAAAACAGATGTAGTATACACCACCGATTCCAAAAGAGTTCAGCAATAAATGAGCAAGGAAGTCAAAAACGATATCAGAAAACCACAGATTCAGCAATGGACATGGCATAAATCGTCCAGCAATGTTGAAGAAATACTAGAAAAACACTTATAGTCAGAGGGGGGAACATGAATAGGGAAGGAAGCCTCCAACTCTTTGTTTGGTTTTGGATCTGCTGGAGTATACCGTTATGTACCGTGGGCAAATACCTATCCAATCGTATATTCAAACTTCTGTTATATATGTCGTGCGTAAAAGTAGTTTTTGCGTAATTCTAGAATTACGCAAAGATTTTTGCGTAATTCTAGAATTACGCAAATGTCTTGCGTAAATCTAGATTTGCGCAAAATTATTTGCGTAATTCTAGATTTACGCAAATGCCTTGCGTAAATGTTGTAATAATTGCACAATTTCCCTTTTATTGTCGAACTCGAAACTGCTTTAAAATATAAATAGTGCACTTGCGATTTGATTCACCAAACTACTAGAAAACTTGCCACTTGTTAACTACTCACAACACTTGCAACAGTAACAGGATTTGTCCACGTTTTTACTCGCAAATCGGGGAAAAAACATGGCCCGGATTTCTACCAAATACACCCATTTAGAGTGCTTTAAATGCATTGTTCCCTGGGTTTATTTTAGGCGAAAAAAGTGGGGGGGGGGGGGGGGGGGGGGGGGAGAGTGGGGGGGAATGGTCTAAAATTTCCAAAAATGCAGTAAAAATAGCCTGTTTTGTGCACATACTGCTATAACTAAGTTAAAAAGTGCTCAAAAATTAAGTTTGAGCACCAAAATAGACGATTTGTGACCAAAAAATTCCAACGAAGCCGGAACATTTTTGAAACCTTTGACCAAAAATCCTTAAACTTTGGCATTTTCTGGGCACCTTATAGTGAGTGGGGGGTGAGCCCAAAAAAGTGGGGGTGGGGCCGAGTGGGGGGGGGGGCGAAGTGGTCGATTGGGGGGGGACCCGAAAATTGGGAGGGGGACGCCCCCCCAGTAAAGTAAACCCAGGTTCCAGCTGTTTTCAGCGTGAAAAACTACAGCCATGGGGAGAAAACCCACTTTTCGGATTTTGGTTGGATGGAACTTTTTTATTATAAGGGCTTAGATGAGAACTTTATATGCCATCGTACTTGGCGTAGTTATATAATGCAAAATGTAGCGGGGAGAAACCCAACGGGAGGAAAACCCAAATGGAGGAAACCCACACCTCACAGGTCTCAAAAATTGTCGTAGCCATAGTTTCCCTGGAACTTTAG
Source organism: Trissonchulus latispiculum (assembly GCA_030248195.1). NCBI lineage: Eukaryota > Metazoa > Nematoda > Enoplea > Enoplida > Ironidae > Trissonchulus > Trissonchulus latispiculum. Next base: position 8,479 of record JASAND010028807.1, read on the forward strand.
GTCTGGGGGGGGGTAAATCTTGGAAAGTTGGTGGTCGACCCAAGAAATGTGATGGGGGTACCCCCCCACACAGGAAAACTTTTTCCAGAAAATATCTGGAAAAACTCTGGAAAACGTTTTTCCAGTGTTTTTCCAGAGATTTTCCAGGGATTTTTGAGACATTTCCCAGACTTTTTCCAGGGATTTTCCAGACTTTTTCCAGACATTTTCCAAATCTAGAAAATACCTTGAAAATATCTGGAAAATGTCTGGAAAAATTTTTCCAGGTATTATCCAGACTTTTCCCAAGCAACAGAAAAAACCTGGAAAAACTCTGGAAAAATTTTAGCGTTAAAAAATTTTTCCAGATTTTTTCCAGACTTTTTCCGGAAAAAGTTTTCCTGTGCCAGAATTCGGACCTCAGAAATTTCGAAAAATGGCCAAAAAATGCAAATTTTCCTGTAATTTAACCCATTTTTCTTCAAAATAAGGCCTGTTTTCAACGGTTTAGGCGTTTTTGCACCGTTTCAAAGTGATTTTAAGTCAAAATTTTCGAAACTTTTCAAAAAATGACCATTTTCGGTCAAATTTAGCTAACTTTTTGTGTTCAAAAAATCGCTGGGGGGTACGGGAGGTAGCCTAAAGTTGGGGGAGGGTATGCCAAAAATTCTGGGAGGGGGTAAAATTAGTCAAAAAGATTGGGGGGGAGTACCCCCCCCATAGGTGTGTTAGGGGGGTGGGGTGGGGGGGTCCCCTCCCCCCAAATGGAGGGGTCGCCAGCCCCCCCCCTAAAAATTTTTTCCAACCTCTCCCCCCAACTCGAGTTTCTCAGACCCCTCCCCCTAAAAATTTTCAAACCCCTACCTAAATTTTTGAAAATTTTTAGCTAAAAATTCCAAATTTTTTCAAAAAAATTTCAAAAATTAGCGAAAAATTGCTAGCATTCGCTTAATTAAGCTAAAAATCGTTAAAAATAGCTGTAAATTGAGAAAATTTTTCATTTTTTAACGGAAAACCGACTTTTTTCGAAATTTTTCGCCGACCCCCCCTAGAAAATTTTTCTTACCCCTCCCCCCAAATCGACTTTTCGCGACCCCCCTCCCCCTTTTTTCGCCAAACCCCCTCCCTACACGTTCTGAACCCCCACCCCCAGTTTTTTCGCCAGCCACACCTATATGCCCCCCCAACCCCCCCCCCCCCAAGGGAAACTATGGTCGTAGTGCTATTCTGACACTTCCGGTGTAAAATTCTTTTTAGCTTGTATAAATAAAAAACCCGATCTTGCAGGGGCGCATTTAGGGAGGAGGGGGGGCGGGGGGGCGGCCGCCCCCTCCCGAAACCAAACGTAAAGGAAAAATTTTAACAAACATTTTAACATAAGGCCCCGAATTACCCTAGGGCGACTTTTCGCGAAAATCGGAGACAAAACTTTTTTTGATCGATTTTTCAAATCAGCGACTTCGATTTACCCTAAGGGCAACTTCTCAGCCAAATCGGAGACAAAAAATTTTTTCGAACCATAAGGGGGGCGGGGGACCATAGGTGTAATTGGGGGTGGGGGGTTGGGGGGAACTCCCCCCAGCCATTTTTCAAAACCCCCCCCCCCAGAAATTTTTGGGGGGCCCCGGCCCCCCAACTGGGGGGGGGGGCGGTAGTCGCGCGAAGGCGCGAAAATTGGGCATTTTTAGGGTAAATTTGGAAAAATTTTTCAAAAAAGTCCAAATATTTGGCTTAACGTGTTTATTATCGCGAGAAATACACGTTTATAGCGGTTTTATGGACTTCTAGACTCAATATTGACCTTATTGTGGACTCAGAAACATGTTGGCTATCAAGTTTTCGAGCTTAAAAACACTGTCTAATGTTAAAATTACTTAATGATTTCATGTTTTTCGGTATTAGCAATGGCTGAAAATGCGATTTTTGGCATAAAAATAGAAAAAATTTTTTGGGGGAGGTTCGGGTCGGGGGGGGCTGGGGGGGGGTCTGCCTAGGGGGCCCCCCAAAATTCCGGGGGAGGGCCCCCCCCAACCCAAATCCCCGTTACACCTATGCGGGGGACAAAGCATAGGTGTAACGGGGATTTGGGGTGAGGGGCCCCCTCCCCCGAAATTTTGGGGGGAGACCCATTTTAGACCCAAGGGGGGGGGGGGCTACTTGGGTCAAAAATTCGACCCTCACGGATTTCGCTCAAATTGTGCCCATTGATACTCCCTAGGCCCCTACGCAAGCCATTGAAATTTGAGCTGATTTCGTCCAGTAATAAAAAAGTTACAGCCATTCAAAATTTCCAATTCCTATTCAAAATGGCCCAAAATCGGAACTTTAAAATTTTCACTTCTGACAACGATATCTTACTCAAATCAAAACCGTTCGAAGCGTTCTGTAGCTCATTTTGCAGCTAAATACAATATCGACAACTTGTCGAAGAGCTTTTTTCAAAATTAGGTTTCTAACTTTTACAGTAATCGTTTATGTGAGGTAACTCCCAAAAATGGTCAAAATCTGACATTTTTCAAAAATTTTCGAACTTTTCAAATATGCACAATATCTATATCAATAGATAGCTTTTTCAATTCTAAACAACTTTTCTTCTTGGCATAAACGTTTATTTTGCAGCCATTCAAAGTTATAGGCCAAAAACCGTATTTTCACGATTTTTCAATTTCTGTGTTTTGGGGGTTACCTCATATAAACGATTACTGTAAAAGTTAGAAACCGAATTTTGAAAAAAACTCTTCGACAAGTTTTAGATATTGTATTAAGCTGCAAGATGAGCTACAGAACGCTTCGAACGGTTTTGATTTGAGTAAGATATCGTTGTCAGAAGTGAAAATTTTAAAGTTCCGATTTTGGGCCATTTTGAATAGGAATTGGAAATTTTGAATGGCTGTAACTTTTTTATTACTGGACGAAATCAGCTCTAATTTCAATGGCTTGCGTAGGGACCTAGGGAGTATCAATGGGCACAATTTGAGCGAAATCCGTGAGGGTCGAATTTTTGACCCAAGTAGCCCCCCCTTAACCCTTTCAATCGCAACTTTTTGACATAGTAATTTCGTTTGGGTCAATTTCGTTCAAATTTTCTCGCCTGCGGCGCTTTTCTAGCTCAATTTCGTTTTTTTGGATGAACCCAAACCACCCCTGACTCGCGCAGGAGGAGGAGCAGTACCACCACCCGGTCAGCTACAACACTGAATAAGATTATTTCATAATTTTATTCAATGCTTCGCCGAGCCTCGCAACTAAAAGCAATCTGAGCATAAATCTTTCATTGGTGTCCAATTTATGTACACAACGTATACATACCTAGGACTACATATGTTAAAACAGACTAGTACTGTAAGATCTATCACTATTATCATGTGCGTATTAAAAGGCTCTATGTGCTTTTATCCTGCGAGATCCCCGAAAAACTTTAATCGTCAGTCGGAACCGCAATGAAGCATACCCCTAGAGCATAACGCCACACTGCCCGTGTGGCTCGAGCCACGTTCACAGGAGTGGGACGTCAGCCTAGGGATATCCTCCATACATAGATACACAGGTAGAGCTGAATACGAATCAGACGAAACGGACAAAATCAAATAGATGATTTGGAGGGTGCATAGGAGCAGGGGCCCTTCAGTGCACCCTTATAACAATTAAAAGGATACATAACATTCATTTAAGTGAATTACCTTTTAATAAGAACTTCTTAAAATCTATGTTATGCAGTTTGTCGCTAAGCGTTTTACTACATGGGCAAAGCTGTATCTCATGAGGTAAGGAATTCCATACCGGTACTATCCTATTCGAGAAAAAATTCGCGAATTTTTGTGTTTTGCAAAAAGGGCGGGTTAATCTAAGTCCACCTGAATTTCTTGTACCTGTATCTAGAGAGTACGCAAAAAATCATCAAACCGTAGATCAATGTTACCGTATACAATTTTATGGGTTAAGGTGGTGATTCCTATTGGTGACATCAACTTTGAATCCTTATTACTCCTTCATTGCTTGCAGTTAAGATGCCATTTTTATATCAAAATGGAGCTTAACTTTGAAGGCAAATTTTTTGTAACTTTCTTTTCTATTTTTCTTTCTAATGAATGCAATGAAACTAACTTCAGTTTTCGGAAACTATTTCACTGGATTTTCGAAGTACTTTAATTTTCCAGATTTTTTACAGACTAAAGTAAATTTTTTCGTGAGGGCTCGACTACATCATTCGATTCCACTATCAAATAGCTGGGGACCCTTTTTTAATTATCATGAAATCACTCCTCGTTATGAAGAAATTAGCTAAAATGTTTGCGCAACCTGGATTTTGCCTACTTTTCCCAACTTCAGCAAGCGGCCATTTTAGCTACAAAACAGCAATCGGGGCAACTAAAAAAGGGTCCCTGGGTATTTTTGTGTAAAACATGTCTAGTTAGTGGCAACCCTCTAGCTTGCATAGTAAATGCTCCACAATCGCTGGAAAAAATTTGGTCATGTTTTTGCAAAAACTACATTTTCTATGATAGCAGCTCACGGTATAGCAGTTGGAAGATTATCATGCCTCGGATGATCGGCCTCGACGAGACCTTCAAATCGGCACTCATAATTTAATTTTACGGCTTGCGTAGCTCAAGAAATCTTGGATTATTTGATTTCTGCAAAAATGACAAGTTTTCAACGCCAAAAAAGAAAATCGTCTATATCTCAAGCTAGAGAAGAGCTAGAAAGTTGCTTCCAAAAGCAAGAATGTAGAGCTCAACAAGATCTTTCAACTGAATATAGTCATAACTATGCAGCTGCTGCTCAACTGTAAATAATTGGCAAAACCGTCCTGAGCGGAAATATCGAAATTTTGAAGCGGGATTGCGCGGAGGGTGTTAGAACACGAAATGAACTTATTTTGGAAAGTTTCATCAAATTTCATCTTGGTTTGAGCCGTCAACCAACAATATGTGCCCAAAAGGAATCACCACCTTAAACTTAAATCAGCATGCAGTCTCCTTAGCTCTAACGAAGGAATTTCAAGATACGCAAGACGTTGTTTATAGGTCATTTGAGCGACTTCAGGGATTTTTCTTGTGAAAAGCTTTTTGTAATGAACTGACTGACCCAGAGATTTCTTTCAGATTCAAAATGTTTGATTTGATATGGTTTGTTATTAAACCGCGTTGGCTTACCTTACTTACTTAGGTCAGACGAGTTCTAGTTACACAGAAGGTAAGCGCGTTTGCCTGATTAGACAAACTTATGTAGCAGATTCCCGAAAGGTAGTTTGCCAAAATCGGGAATCTCTACAGCCAACCTGGTTAGGGGTACTGTTGTGAGTTCGTTTAGTCTGTAGTCAACAGAGAACGGCGAGAGGGGTCGTTTCTCGCTCTATTTGTTCACTGCCGAAATCAAATAGAGGGCCTTGACACGCAGATCAAAGGCGCACACTTAGGTCTTCTCTTCTATGAGAGGTTCTAGTCAGATCTCTTGTTGAGATCTGAGAAAACTTACTGTTTATGCGGGAGATCGCTACCGGATCTGTAGGTCACTGGTCCACAGTCTTGAGTAAACACTGCACTCTGTTTATTATACTTATGACAATTACTGGCAGACTGATTACTAGATATAATAGTGGCAATGATAATATTAAATACACAGTACAGTATAATGAGTGTAATAAATACAAGTATATTGACAATCGCTATTCACAGTCAATATACCAGAGTTGCCAGACTCTCTGCAAGGACGGATTTGATTAATTCTAAATTAACTTTACCCCAAATGTTATAATAGGTTACGCACGTTCAGCCAAGGACTATACTCTTCTTCAGGTTACTGTTATTTCTCTATTCCTATTCAAGTTCGACCCTATAACCTAACTCACCTCAACTACTGGTGTCCTATATGCTTTATGTGCGTGTTATGTTGGTGCGCTCTCTTTATCTGTCCTTTACAGTACCGAAGGACCAAAAACAATATTAATCAATAATAATTAATAATAATAATTAATATTAATACAAATTGAGGATGGGCTCGGACTTTGGGTGAGCTCTCAGTTGCTGCAAAGTAGTCGCTAGGACTCGACAGCCCACTTTAGGGATTGCTATCCGAGAGGTTCCTGCAGATCAACTCCTTTTCAAGAGGATCAGACAATACAAGGTTAGGAGAGGAGGGGAATTTACCAGGAGATAACCGGTTAAAGTTAAACAATTAGATTAAAGTTCAAGATTAATTTAGATCTGTCTTCTGTCTCTTCTGTCAGCTTCTTAGATCACAATCGTAACTTAGCTTTAAAGCAGAGCAAAGGGAGTACCCACTTCCAACAGGTCGACCAAATAGCTCATCATTTTTCAAACGGATAAAAGAGAATAATTGGTTCAATGTACGTATCAAGAGTTCGATCCGAACTTTAGACTGGAATACAGACTAAGTTCCAATTTTCAATTATATGATCGGTTTTGGTTTTCCGCCCAATGATCTCGGTGCTAGCAGGGTTCCTCTCTGCCTCAAAGTTTCGGTTACTCTCTAACTCGACTGGAGTACCTACAGTTAATTGATCCAAATGTTCCTGACTGATTCTGACTTCTGAGCTCTTCCGGCTCCCACTAATAATATTAGATCCAAGACTGATAGTCACCACAATTCGACCAGAGGCACGATTGACGTCTTCAGGCGAGAGATCCGTTGATTTCGCACCTGAATCAAATGGGTTAATACCCATTAATACACAGTTATGGTGCGGGAATCGAACCCAGCAACCATTATTCACTATTTCGGCTTTCGGATTTTGAGCATGAACTTGTCATATTGAAACGGTCGAAATGTTTTGAACTTTGTTAACTTCGAAATGAAAATTTGGCCGTTTTAATGCCATCTTTAATCTTACAGAACCAAAGGTGCAGAATGTAATATTTTGAGCAATTTCCTGCACTGTTGTGCAGGAAATTGTAACTAACTATTCTTCTGTGATGTACATTCTGCATTTGTGCAATATGGAGCTATAACACTGAATTCAGCTCATTTCAAGTTTCTGATTATGAACAAGAGCCAATTCCTTGAATCGGGTAACGGTTGTTTCCATAATTTGACTATTAAGTAGAGAAAATACGACAACTGCAGGTTTGCTTGGTTCAGGACTATTTCTGGTTCTAAACTGCAGGAAATACCCATTTCCCGCACAACTGGTTCGTGACTTTGATTTCATAATCATACTAAAAATTCGTGCATAAACATAAATTTCGCTACTATTGGAAGATAGTCAAATACATATTAATTGCTAATCGTACGTAACTAATAAGTGTATACAATATTTCTGGGTAACTATTGCCTTCTGCCTAGTGTTGTTCAAAATACTTGCTCATCCTTTATGTTTTAAACCAACTGTCAAAACGCCATGCTTACACCAATTGATTTATTTCACTTTTATTGGTTTATAGACCATTTTTGCGGTCTAAACCTGACCGATGTTATAATGTCAGACGTAATTCCGTCCCATTAACTAATTTCGGGAAACTTGACCTCCGATGAACGTAAACAGCACAACACTGTTCGTTTCAGACAGGAACAACAGTAACCACCGATTTCAGATAGAAGACCTGATAATTACAACAATTGATAGCAGCAATCTTGCCTAAATTTGACTTCTTACGTATTCCTAGGTAATTTTGATCAAAAATGCAGGAGATTTGGGTTTTAAGCAAATCATAACAACTTTATACAGTTCCGATTAAATGCAACGTCCCTTTATTGCGATTCGTCCGCCCTATCACCTAGAATTACCTACGCGGACGAATCGAGGACTTCCTGGGCATTATCTGATGATTATGACCTAATCCGGGGATCCTAAGACCCTAGGCCTAAATTCACTACCTCATTTGCATATTTTTTATTATTTTCACTCATACTTCAATTATGCTGTCTGTAACCTCATTCCAACGTACATTCCATTCGATTGGACTCACATGAACTACTAAACTAAATCTAACTCCCATCCACGTAATTTCCTGCTTATAATCTGATTCTTAGGTAATAATTTCGTAATGTCCGTAACACCACGGGTACTAGAACAGAAAACACACATACATACGCAAAAAACATATACTTTTACCTCCAATCGCTTCATTCAACATACTATCATTAATTCATTACAAATTTAGGTAAAGCGCACATTCATCAATTGTACATATCCATTTGCGTGACATTCATATCGTGCCACTCCTGACACATTTAAATAATAATTATATAACATTCAAACCGTACCACTGCTAACACACTTACGCAGCATTCATACAACATTCACACTGTGCCACTGCTGGCACACTTACACGACATTCATACAACATTCACACTTTGCTACTGCAAGCACACTTATACAACATTTGTACAACATTCACACTTACGTATTATATTGTTAATATTTGGGTGACTGCTAATCAGATCCACCCTTATCCTACCTAATACCTTAATATCAGTCACACCCGGCAAACCTCAAGACCTTTATCACACAAAAGGAGTTTACATGGGTTGCCTCGTTCATACATTCATTTTCACACTTTCATACACATCACACACACTAATTTGCTTCTTCGTTCTCATTCTTGCAGTTCTCACAACCTTCGTCAAACAGAAGGAGTTTACGTGATCTGCATCACGCATACAAACACACAAAATAGGCATTCACACACACACACCTTCACACACTTTCTTGACGAATACCTCCTAAATCCCTGAAATAAAACATAATTACTAAACATAATATTACAATTATTAATCATATTAAACAATCCTAACTACTAACCTTTCCTATTTCTAATCTAAATTCTAGGTACTTCCCTAAACTACCAGTTTATGCACATTTCCGTAATTTTCTCACTAATGTTGCTGTTTTAACTAATGTGAACTTTGGGGAACTTTTTGAAATTTGGTAACTCGAATTTTAGGAAAATCTAATGTTTTCCTTGTTTAAAAGAAGCTTGATTAGAACTTTGTGAAAGCCTGAGTGAATAATAATTGCCAAGCAATTATTATTAACAAAACTACGAAAAACATATTTTAATTTACTGATCGGAGGAAGCCGGCCATTCCTCCCCAAAATTCCGAATTATAAAATAACAAGATACTGTAAAGTCTCAAAGTTTTAGACTCTACTTAAAATAACCTACATTTTAGACACCTAATAATTTCAAAGCCGACCTAACGCTAAAATAAAACAATTACATGAACAGTGACTTTTAAATCTGGAGCGCCTTCATAGCGGAGTATGGCCGGCAACACCTAGTTGCCGGCTGTGGGGTGCAAAAAATCCATATAACTAGCTTAATAAAATTCAGGGTCGTAATTAAGGGACCCTCTATCTCAATCTTAGGGGTGGGTCCCCACTCAAAATCCCGTTATTTCACATATCCCCATGGCCACGAAGGGAACTCTTCACAATGCAAAACTGGCCTCTAGGGCCGTGGCTTGGAATAATAAAAAAAGTTGGCCAATTTGCCGCATAAAAAAGGGGGCCCGAAGGCCAAAATTCACATAATATATAAAAAAATAGGCCCGAAGGCCAACAATGTAAAATTCCTAATTTTTTTGCCTAGGCAGTGAATTTTGAGCCGGGTATAGAAGACCCAAGGGCTCCTTAAATTGCAGGTGTTCGCGGGTACCAACTCACATCCTTTTCTGGCCCGAAGGCCAGAAAAGCTCCCTATCTTTTTTTCTAAAAATTTATAGTGAGTGCGCAGTCCTAGGTGCTGCAAACCACAGCCCACTATAAGGACGCGCACTCAGAGAAGAAAATTTGGTCGACCGCTCTCGGTCGGCCCTCAGCGAACACTGAGTGAGTCTAAAATTTTGGGACTGGGCTGACAGTTCTCTGACAGCCCAGTGACAGCACGATTCCGTCGGCGAGGCTTTGACTTTAAGGCAAAGCTTCTAGAAAGTTCTAGAACTTTCTAGAAGCTTGCCACCTTTAACATTGCAGGATCCAGGCTCTTCTAATGGTCAAATATTGCCCCCAGCTGACCACTTTTCTGATTAATTTCGGGGTCCGAAACTTTCTAGAATTTTATAAAATTTTGGTTAACATGTAAATGCAACCAAAGGGGGAAGTTTCGGACCCAATTTTCAACTTTCACAAATTTCTCTGAAATGGGGGTCAAAAATCGGGCCAATCCCGGCCGATTAGGGAGAAATAACTTTAAGTGCCATCTTTGGGCACAATTTATACGTCTATTCTTAATTTCTTAATTTTCTTTGGCTTCTCTTGTCCTGGGCCCCTACTTTGAAATTTCAGGTAAACTTTTGGCCACAAACAAGAGAAGCCAACACAGCAACCTTAACAGCAATTGTTCCCTATTGCTAGAAACTCAGTGTCCTCGCTTGACCGAGGAAGTAGGGAGCACTTGCCTAAAAATGTGCATAAAAATTCGTACGTAATTTCTTAGCTATAACTAATTACAATTTCTAATTCTACGTATGTTATTACCTATTCTTACCTGTTTTCATTAATTTTAAATTATAACGGAGGAGGTTAAGCCCCCTCCGGACCTACCTAGGTACACAAAGGTGTGTACTAACTTTCTTTTGGAGAGGCAATTCTCTCCTGGCCTCTTGGCCCAAACTAAAGTTCAAGTGAGGACAAGCCTCACGTAGAGAGAGTAGTAGTGAATGAGCGTAGTAGTACTCCCACTACTACGCTGTCTGGGAATCAGACGGCTTCCCAGACAATGAAAAAGGGAGTTTCCAAAGTTAACACAAAGGTGGGTGCGGACCAAATTTTGAGGTAAACCTTTTAAAGACAGGTAAGATTACGAAATTGGAAGTAATCTTATTAAAACATTTTCATTAATAACTCACTCATTTTTTGGAGTTGAAAGATGGGGATTGCATTTTTGGAATTAGGAGAAAATTGCCTTTCCAATGAGCCAAAGTTGTTTTCTAACCAAAAATTATTAAAATTAACTAATTAAGGCCTGATTACTACTAACTAACTCATATAAACACTAGCTAACTAATTATAAACTCACACTGTATTAAATAACTACCTATATGATTATTTTAAGCCTAGCTAAGAGACTATCTTCCAATATGTGGCATTTTCTTGCCATAAAACTGCACTTTAGAGAATTTCTACAACCGTAAACACAAATTTGCGCGATTCTTTTCTGCCATTAGAAACTAAAATTGCTTTGTCACAGATTTCTTAACCACCATGGTTGTCAATATTACTGAAAAGGTCCCATCCCGGACCAATTCCAGATCAAAGAAGAGTACCCACTCTTCAACTTGATCTCCTGCCAATTCACGCTGATCAACAACTTCTTTGATTATAGTGTTAGCTTCATATGTGCGTTCTGCTAGCCTTAACATTTTTGATAATGAAATGCTCCTACTAAGTGATTGGATGGATCTGCTCCTATTATTGTCTTAACCTTTGGGGTAAAGACCGGGACGTTAACTGCTGGTTTTAGTCTGGCAACTATGATATTTTCATAAGATACGAAACATCTGTACAATTGCAAGCTTGGACATTAGATCAGAGAAACAAACCTCATACATTATTCGAACATAAGATCATAGACCGATTGGATTTTCAATCACGTTCTTCCGTATTAATAGCCAAATACTTAATCTCAACCAATTTCGACATTTAATGAAAGTTATTTCATTACATTTTGTACTGATTCAATTTTATCAATAAGCGTGACATTGTGAGGATTCCAAACGGAACTAGCATATTCTAAATGAGGTCTCACATACGTTTTGTATAACTGAACTAAAAATTTTGTTTCTCTAGATTTAAAATTACGGAAAATAGCAAAAACAACACATCTCGCTTTGCCTACTATGTAATCACAATGCTTAGTAAAGCTAACATCACTTGATAGCCAAACACCCAAGTCTTTAATTTCGGTAACAGCTTGAATTAAATTGCCGTCTATGTTTATGTCAATAGGTAGGGGTGGCAAGCCCAGAATAAATGTAGACATTTCGGTACTGAAAACTGTAACTGAGCTGAGCCTCCCCACGCTACGACATAATCCATGTCCTCTTGCAATTTATCAACATCTTCCTGATCTTGAACGGTAATATAAATTTTGGCGTCATCAACAAATAGCTTAATGGTACCATGTTTTATGCCATTAACCAAGTCATTAATATAGAGTATAAAAAACTATGGGGCCAAGAACGCTACCTTGTGGAAAACCGCTAGTAACCTCACGCCATGCTGAATATGTTGATCCGATTTTAATTTGTTTTCTATTAGTTAAATAGTTCTCTATCCATTTTAACATTTTACCTCTCACCGCAGCTGCTTTAAGTTTTTGCAACAATTTGGTGGGTGAGACAGTATCAAAAGCTTTTTTAATATCTAGATACGCTATAGCCTTACACCCCCGGTTATCCAATACCTTGGCCCAATTAACCATACATTGTAGTAACTGAGTAACTGTCGACCTTTTTGATAATCCACCATGTTGATGCTCAGAAAGAATTTTATTCTTTGTCATCAAATTTAAAAGATATGGTTTTACACATCTTTCTAAGTTTCGCATTATTCCACACGTCACACTAATAGGCAGAGAGCTTCTGTCTTCGAACCTTTGTTTTTATAAATCGGGACAACGTCAGCAGATTTCCATTCGTCAGGTATTTTACCAGTTTATAGAGACAAATTATACAAAACTTGCAGAGTTGGAGCTAACTCATGCGCTAAATTTTTTAAAAACTTTGGAGGAATTCCATCAGGTCCACAGCTTAACTATTTCTTCTATAGATAAGTTCACATAATCAATGGTATGCTGACTATCATAGTTTGCTTGAATAGCATTTCCATCATCCACAGTAAAAACACTACAAATGGCCCTATTAAACTCATCAGCTGTATCCGACTCTTCCGTCAACAACCTAGCATTGACTTTAAGAACAGGTATTGTATGCGACGGTCCCTTAAGCTTAGTATTAATAAACTTCCAAAATTCATTAGTATTATCACATTTCAAAGATTTATTCTCAAAAGATTTTTCTTCCTGATAAATTTTGTTCTTAATTTGGCTGCAAACATTTTTCCATCTATCCTTTATCTTCAAATCTCCAGTTTGTCTGAATTTGGACCATAACTTGCGCTTCTGATTACACAACTTGTTAATTGCAAAAGAAGGCCTAGAGAATTTTTCAGCACTCAACTTTTTAAGAACACTTTGATTAATGGCGAGAAAAAGTAAATGCTTAAACGTCAACCAAAAATCAGAAGTATCAGCTAAGTCGTCAAAAATTAAAGGATAATCTAGCGCACACAAGTATGTTCCAATTTCATCATATCTGGCTTTGTTAAAGTCCAATTTAGATACTGGTACATAGCTAGATGAATAAGCCATCGTCAACAAAAAATCAACCTTGTCGTGATCAGAATTTGCTAACGGGTCCGTTACCCTCACATTAGCAATTAAATTATCACTGTTAGTCAAAATAATATCCAAGCAATTTTGTCCTCTAGTTGGCGTGTGCACAAACTGAGCTAAGTTTAAGGTTAAAACTAAATCTAAGAATATTTCTTCCTCTTTATTCTTACAAGTGAAATTTGTCCAATCTATGCCTGGGAAATTAAAATCACCCAATAGAATGTACCTAGAAGAGTTTTGTAAAAGTGATTTTATCCTTTTACACAGCAGCTCTACCTGATTACATAACCGAGAAGGAGGCAAATAACACACAACAAATCTAACTTTATCCCGATTTTCATATAAAAAGTAATCAAAACAAGTGATTTCATAACCATTTTCGGAAAAATTTGAAATCGAGGCAGATTTAAAGCTTTTGTGTACCAATGCCAATACTCCTCCCTCTGTAGCACGTGTCCTGTCAGATCGAAACGCCTCGTACCTGTGTAAACAGCCAAGTTCAAAAGTTTCAATCTCCTTTTTGAACCACGTTTCTGTAACAAAAATAAAAGAATAGATCGGTTTCATAGAAAGAATTTCAGCCTTTAATTCCCCAATTTTGGATCCCAAACTTCTCGCATTCAGTAATACAGCATTATAACCAGTTATACGAGTATTAATCAAGCCAGTTCTTCTTACTACTGCTGAGGTTCCTCGCCAGTAGGTGGTGGGGGCAGGTTTTTTGGTTTGCCAGGAACAATACGACCATTCCGAATAACCACCTCCTCTCCCTTGATCCGCCGGGACTTGAGCTCTTCTCTAAGGGCGCGATCACGCACCCTTTCAGAATACGTCAAATCGGGGCGAATCCAAATGGATTGATAAAGTTTATCCAGTTCGCGAATAGCATCGGTAGACCGCAAGAATGTGGAGCGGGCATCCATTGAATTAAAGCATATTTTGATGATTTTTCCTTTAGGCGTTCCCTCCGGGCCGTCCCGAAAAACTTTCGAGATAGCCGACTCCTCAAGGCCAATCTGCAAAGCCATACCGATCACCTCTGTCTGAACATCAATCTTATTCCGCTTCCCATCCGTAAAGTGGAGACCAAATTAGAACGATTAGAAAAATTAGTTTAATTTTTCGACTTCGGCCCTTTAATTTCATTAAATTTGTTGCGTTCCAAACGCTTTTCATTTCGCATAATATACTTTAAATCTTTTGATAAAGGATGCCATTATACATAGATTGTTCATAATTTCAAAATACGCTCAACTTTATAAAAATTTTTTTAAAGGTTTCCATTCTCCATTCCAATTTCCATTTTTTCATAATTTTAAAATTTTCTCAAATTCTGGGGGGCTCCGCCCCCCAGAAAACCCGCGTGGATGAACGGCAATTGCGAAGTCTTGTGCATCTGGCGACAGCAAAGAAATGTTTGATTACTCGACCCCCCTCTTCAAAATCCTTACTATTTTGAAAAACAAATAAATTTTTGAATTTGTTTTTTGTGAATTTTGACTTGTTTTTAAAAATTTTGCCCCCAGACCCCCAAATTGTTTCGAGGTCCGCCCCCCCCCCATGAAAAAATTTAGTTGTCCGCCACTGCGATCTTGGTACCTTTTTGAGATTTCATGTGCCGGTGAAAATGCAGCATCAAACGGACAGGTTTCATAAGGTTTAACAGATTGTTTAACACATAAACATAGGCATAGGTGTGTTAGGGGGGCCCTCCCTCCCCTAAAATGGAGGGGGCGCCGACATAGGTGTACCTGGGGGGGGTGGGGCCGTGGGGGGACCCCTCCCCCAAATGGAAAAGCTCCGACTCCACCCTCGAAATTTTGAAGGCAGACCCCACCCCCAAATGGCCAAATCCCAGACCCCACCCACCCAAATTTTCCAGACCCCACCCTCAGAATTTTGACAATTTTGCCTCAAAATTAGTAAAAATTCGAATTTTTTGCAAAACGTCCAAGTTTTTCGACTAAATGAGCAAAAATGAAGAAATATTGTTGATTTTCAGTTGGAAATAACGTTTTTTCAGCGAATTCGCGATTTTTTTCTAAATTTGTGACCGAAAATTTTTACCCCCCCAATACGATTTTTCCGGACCCCACCCCACCTCAAACCGGCTGACCCCACCCACCCTAATTTCGGCTACCCCCTCCCCCAACGATCTATGGTCGCCGACCGTACCCCGTAGAAATTTTTCCACCCCTCCCCCAGCCCAACTCGGCCTTCGACCAACCCCCCCCTAACAATTTTCAACCGCCTACCAGGATTTTTGCAAATTTTTAGCGAAAAATTCGAAAATTTTCAAAAAATGAGCAACAAACTGCTAAAATTTGCTTTATTACCTTAAAAATCGCTAAAAATAGCTGAAAATTGAGAAAATTTTTTAGTTTCCTAACGAAAAACTAGACCCCCTCGAAAATTTGACCACTTTAGCTAGAAAGCAGCAATCGGGACAACTAAAAAAGGGTCCCCGGGTATTTTAGTGTAAAACACGTCCAGTAAGTGGCGAACCATCTAGCTTGCGTAGTAGATGCTATACAATCGCTGGGAAAAATGAGATCATGTTTTTGCAAAAACTACATTTTTTATGATAGCAGCGTATGGGGTAGCAGTAGAAGATTATGATTTCACGGATTATCGGTCTCGACGAGACCTTCAAATTAACACCCGTAGTTTAATTTTATGGCTTATGTAGCTCAAGAAATGGCGCAGTATTTGATTTTTGCAAAAATGACAAGCTTTCAACGCCAAAATAGGAAAATCGACTATATCTCACGATAGCGAAAAGCTAGAAAGATTTCATAGAGCAAACATGTAGAGCACAACAAGATCTTTTGAATGAATATAATCATAGCTCTACAGCAACTGCCTAACTGTCAAAAATTGACAAAAACCACCCTGGACGGAGACGTCGAATTTTTGAAGCGGGATTGCACGGAGGGTGTTAGAATGCTAAAAGAACTTATTTTGGAAAGTTTCATCAAATTTCATCTTGATTTGAACCGTCAATCAACAATATGTGCCCAAAAGGAATCACCACCTTAAATACCATGGATAAATCTAAAGCTTGAGATAGAAAATGTCACCCTAAGATTAACTTATTTCAACGGATATTATATAGAATTTAACATTTGCAAAACCTCCGTACGTTTCAAATTGTTGTGAGCTTTTGCCTCATTTGGCAGCATTCATCGCAAGTCACTTCTTACTCACTTGTGCCTTCTTCATCTTTTAAGGTGGTGATTCCTTTTGGGCGCATATTGTTATTTGGTGGCGTAAATCAAGATGAAATTTGATGAAACTTTCCGAAATACGTTCTTTTAGCGTTCTAACATCCTCCGCGCAATCCCGATTCAAAAATTCGAGATTTCCGGTTAGAGTGGGTGTTCCTAATTTCTGAACGTTTGGCAGCCGCTATATTCAGTTACGACTATATTCATTCGAAAGATCTCATTGAGCTTCACATTTTTGCTTTTTAAAGCAAGTTTGTAGCTGGTCTCTACCGGGAGATATAGCCGATTTTCTTGTTTTGGCGTCGAAAACTTGTCATTTTTTCAGAAATCAGTTAATCCATCATTTCTTGAACTATGCAAGCCGTAAAATCAAACTAAGGGCGTCGATCTGAAGGTCGCATAGGGGCAAATTATCCGATGCACGATCGTTTTCGAACAGCTATCCCGTAAGCTGTTATCATAAAAATGTAGTTTTTGCAAAAACACGACCAATTTTTTTCCAAAGATTGTGGAGCATTCACAATGCGATCTTGGGGGGCTGCTACTGAACAAATGTGTTTTGCACAAATATACCCAGGGACGATTTTTTAGTTGCCCCGATTGCTGCTTTCTAGCTATAGTAATCGCTTGACAAATTTGGAAAAAGTAGGTAAAATCCAGGTTACGCACACATTTCAGCTTATTTCTCTATAACGAAGAGCGATTTCACAATAAATAAAAAATCGTCTCCAGCTATTTGATGGAGGTATCGAATGATATAACCGATGTCTCGCGAAAAAATTTACTTGAGTCTGCAAAAATTCTGGAAAATTATTTCTTCTAAAATGTGTTAAAAATATTTTAGAAAAACAACATTAGTTTCGTGGCATACATTAAAAAGAGAAAATGTCCAGCTACATTTTGATATAAAAATGGCTTCTTAACTCCAAGTAATGAATGAGTTATAATGGTGCAAACGTTATGTGACCAAAGGGAATCACCACCTTAAACAGCAATCTGAAGGGCTCCGGAACCATGCCAGCATTCGCTATCACCTCTTGCCATTGCCGTCTGTCTCGGGCCACGTCGTTGATCACATCGTCCCACGAGAAACCTGCATGCCTGCAGGGGTCCAGAGGACTGTTGTTGTTTCCCAGAGGTCCCTTTCCACTACCTGCCTCCAGGATAGCGCCGGCCGACCGGGTGGCTTCCTCCAATGCCCAGGGACAGGGGAAAAGGAAAGGATGCTCGCCAACCGAGATGGGTCCATTCTAGCCAGATATCCAAGCCATCGAAGCCAGGACATTCGGATACGAGCCGCGATTGGGGTCTTTAGCGTACTGCGTCGGTACAGTTCGTCGTTGCAGATACGGTCTCGTCGCTTGATCCGTAAGATGGTGCTCAGGGCACGACCGCTCAAAGACTTCCAGACGGCGTAGGTACGACTGTCTAACAGTCCAAGGGTCACAAGCATAGAGAGGCGAGTGGAGAGTACTGGTGTCCATTTCAGATGAAATATTTCCTTCTCGCGACACCACGCTGCCGAGGTATGTGAATTCGGGTATCCTACCCAGCGCAGCACCGTTGAGTACTAGGTTTCTTGCACCAAGTGGAGAGTTGCATGGAGCAATACGTAACTGAACGAAGTAC
>JASAND010028808.1:0-22586 GCA_030248195.1 Trissonchulus latispiculum
AAGTTAGACCCAAAGGTGGGGGAACGGGGGCAACCCCGCTAATTAGGTGGAGGAAAGGGAAGGAGAAGAGTTAGGAGTGAACGTGAAATTAAAAGAAGAAGGGGGGTTAGAAAGAAAGAAATAGTTAGGAAATAAGTAGAAAAAGGGTTTTTAAGGGGAAGAAGTGAAAAGACTGATAACTTACTTTTAGGTGTAGAATTCTGGGGGTGGGGCCCCGATCTCAAATATACGACCGCTCGGTAACTTTGAAAACTCCCAACTGACGAAAGGGTGATGTAATCATTCAAGGAGAATTTTGTCATGCGTTGGGAACGGGAGGGTCTATCTTCGCTAAGCCAACAAGAAAGGGAAATATGTGCAATGTTAAGTTTACGCTCAAAAATAGATGGTTTTAAATAATTTTCAAGAAGTGAACATAAAGTTAGCACTGCACAATATTTAGGGGAGGGGTTTACATACAAAATAATACATAATTATCGGACTTCCCAACAATTATAGAAATACAATATTTATGGGGAATTTGGGGAATTGTGGGGGGATTTTGGGGGAGTTTTAGGAAAACAGTGAAAGTGGGAATTATAAAAGGGCTTGGAAGGGGGGTGATAACGGGGACGTTATTACCCACATTACATCTCCCCAGGGCTTAAAGCACGAGCCCCGACGAGTGCCAGAGGAAAAAGAAAAAAGAAAAATGAGTTTTTAAGGGACGGGGTGCACAGTTGTCAATGATATATATATAAAGTCAGTAACAAAACAAATATGAAGATATGTAAGTAGAAAAATAAGCTCAACATTAAGGGACCTGGGATGGGGAAGGTAGCTTCGAATTTGTTAAAGCATTATACTTTTTGAGAGATTGAAATAGGGAAGGGAGAAGGGAATGCCACTACCCACCAAGGTTCCAGTCATATATCATGCCAGCTTCGTAGGGCTATCTCAGGTACGGTGGGGCTACCCCAGCAACCTATACGAGCGCCCTAAGGGGGAAAGGGGGGGAAGGGAGTCACCTAGACTACGCGGTCGAACCCTAGGCTCAAAGGCGGTCTCGGACGTATTTTTGATGGGGAGAGGTGGGAAAATTTCGCAAAGGGACTAGAAAATGGGTATTGGCACCCATACATACAGGCCACATTTACACTTCGTCATGCCCGTTAGGGCCTACGATACATTCACACGCGCATTCACACAGAAAAACAAACATACAAGCCAATACCCGACGGTATGTTTTACCGTAAAAAGGAGGGAAGGAAAAGGGAAAGGGATTCAAAGACAGAAAAGGTTCTACATCCGAGACGTAAATTTGCCCCTCTGCGCAAATTGACCTACTTCGCGACAGTCAGGGGAAAAAAGACCCTAGCGGCCCTACTTTGTTCAGACTGGGGGAAGGGAACAAAACTGGCATAATATATGGACTACCCCAACAAGAATCGAAATAAAGTGGCAAGGAAGGGAGGGTGGGATTTTTGTCAGCATAATCTCTCAAAAAGAGGCGCTTTCGTTTAGGTAAAAAGCAAAAGGGGAAAAAAAGGTAGGGAAAAGGAATGTGGTTGAGCTTACAAGGGAATTTTTGGTTAGATTAAAGCAAAAACAAGAAAAACAAATGCAAAAATCACAAAAATACACGTAATTATTAAAGGCGACAAAACATAATACTGAGCAAACAAAGATGGCAGTAAATACATACATAATAAATTTAGGTTAGAAAAATATAATGTTTTTAGAAAATTCCAGAAAATAAAATGTTAGTTTAAAAATAGATTCAAAGAATGTTAGTTTTAAAAGAAAATCCCATGAATTTAAAATGTTAAAAGTAAATTCTTTTGGAATGTAAAATGGAATGAATTTTTAAAAGAGTAAAGCACCGTATTAGACATATTATGCTATACATGACAAGAAAAATAGACTGTGAAAATATAAAATATAACAAGTAGCAAATTTTTAAACAACAAAAAACAGTTCCAAAAGGCCACCAAACTTGTTCTTCTTAAGGGCTTCAGAGCTGGAGGGGCGAAGGATCAGGATCGGGAGCTACCCATCATAGTTCAGCTGTGGGGCGGGGACCATAACAGTGTCCATAGAGCACTGGCAACATAGGAGTTGGCGCCATAAATCCAAAACGAGCATAATAGAAATGTGATGATACAGATCCAGAAAATAGGGCTACGATCCAGGGATGGAAAAACGTTTAGGGTGCGCCATGTGGGGACTGTAGGGGATAATACCACATCCATAGGGAAAGCTGTCGATGGGCAGGACCAGGGGAGAGACGGGTCATGGATAGCCACAAATGTCCAACGGTGTTGGTTAAGAATTCGCCAGAATGGAGGGTAAAATGTTAGTAGGAGGGATGGGGTGGAAGGGCAGGCGGGATGGAAGGGCAGGAGGGACGGAAGGGGGAGGGGTCGGCCTACCAGCCGCGGAGGACCGGGGAGCGAGGATCGATCGGGAGGGGTTCGTACGCCAATTGGGGAAAGGCCGGATTGTAGTGGGTTAGACCTGCCACCGGGCAGTATACATCGTCGGACCGGGGGTTCGGGTGGGTACCGGCCATGAAAATGCTATGCCGGTTGATGCCCATAACGAGGGGGGCCGCCCGGATGCCGGCCGGGGGATTGCGGTCATCGAAGAATGGTGGATGGGGTTGGCCACGACGGCGGCGCTCCGCCATGGCTCGGATTCGCTGACGGAGGATGTCCTGGAAAGCGGAGAATTGGGCTTGGGTCAGAGGTTCGCGGGTCTTGGGGTCTAGGAAGAAGTCGTCTAGGCCTCCTTGGAGGAACCAAAGGAGGACTTCCAGCCAGATCCGCCCGGCGACATTATGGCCGGTCCATACGGCGGGGTCATAGAGGTCAGGATGAACCTCTGGGTCCATTTCGTTAATGGATGCGGCAGGTTGGCCGTCGATGAGGGGAGCTCGATCGTTAGTTAGTTTTCGTCAGTTGGGAGATTTTGAAGTCAGTGAGAGGTCGGTTCTTGAGATTGGGGCCCCACCCTTTTGCCGTCTACACCTAAAAGCGTAAGTCTCTACTTTTTCCCTTTTCTTTAAAAACCCTTTTTAATTGAATCTCTAACCCCTTCTTTTGCTATAATCCCCCCTCTTTTTACTTATCCCTTATTTGACTTCTAACCCTTCCACTCCCCATTCCGGCCTAGCTTCGCGGGGTTGCCCCCGTTTTCCCTCTCTTCCCCCCGGGGGTCTAACTTGGCTAGCTAACTTCCCCCTCCCTATTTTTGCTGCATTCCTGTGCTGTCCATTTTGTTGCTGGTCCCCTTTCCTTTGTCTGTGTCCCCTTTTGTGCTCCTCTCCCTGTTATTGTGCGGGTAGCCCGCTGTACCTTACCAGTCTTGTCTGGATACCGCCGGACGGACTCTCTTGTTGTATCCTTGCCCTGCGTTGTCCCAATAAACTCGTCAGTTGTCTTTTAACTATTTTATTTAACTCTTTTTACTAAGCTTTACTAGTTTTTGATCTCTTTGTCTAGCTAGGTAGTGCTCTGGGAGTAGCCCGGAGCTGACTTGTAACTGAGCCTATTTTTGTGTGCGTGTCCCCCCAATTTTGTTAGGCGCCCCGTTGGCGTCCCCCAAAAAGTGTCCACTCCCCCCTTGGCGAGGCAAGTCGGTGGTAGAGAGCCGCCTGGACTAAATATCTCCATCCGCAGTCGCAGGTCAGCGTCTTGCGCACAGTTCCACTTGTAAAATTTGGGGCGTGAGCTCAGTGGTTAAAATCCCTAGCTCCCTCATATTTTACAACAGTACTAGGAATTTCTTCGTGCAAAAATCATGCCAATCCATTGGGTAGTTTTTGACAAATCCATGTTCAATGCTAAACAGTCGCAGTTTTGCCAAAATGGGTTTTCTACAAAATTTCTAAAAAATGCGGGACTGGTCCCAGAACGTTAAAGAGCGCCAAAATAATATATTTGGAAAGTTTCATCCACTTTCATAAAGAATTCTAGATTGTAAGGTCAAATTTACAAAAAAGGATACCACCAGAGATGGAAACTGGGTCATGGGTCACTGGGTCTTGGGTCACGAATTTGGTGAACCGGTTGGGTCAGTGTGGGTCTGGGTCAAGGTTCCTGTGGGTCACTTTGGGTCTGGGTCAGCAATTAGGATTGGGTCATTTTGGGTCTGGGTCACAGGGTCTTACCAAATTCTAAATTCGAAGATCTGGCATTGTTCCAATCATACGTAAATCTGTCGCGGCTAAAAATTTTTTCGCGACTTCGGCGCGAATTTTAAGTTGAATTTAGTATTGTTTATCTGGAATCAATAGAGTTAGCTGTGACTTGTCAGGCCATTATGTTTGCGCCGGTTCGCGGTATAAAAGCCATCGAACACTTCCATCGAAAATTTTAAATATTTTGCAATATCGTCCAATCAGGTCTTCCAAGTAAAATAACTATTGTTGAAAAATAATGAAAATGACAAGATTGAGGAGCTCCGAACATACAGCCTCCTTCAGAAGAATTTTTTGCTGGATTCTAACCAATTATTTACCGACTACTATTTACCAATTATTTACGAGTTTACATTGTGTTGGCCCATACTGTGTTCCGTGTCACAGTTTCAAAAACACTTCACAAAAGGAAATGTAAAGTCAGTTTAGTTCCAGTTATTTTATTGGGTCATTTGGGTCTGGGTCACGATAATTCTTTGGTCAGCTGGGTCTGGGTCACAAAAGCGATTAGGTCATTTGGGTCTGGGTCACGGAATTTTCAAATTTCATTGGTCGCCTTGGGTCTGGGTCAAATTTGCTTTTGGGTCAAGTGGGTCATGGGTCAGAAATAATGACCCAGTTTCCATCCCTGGATACTACCACCTGGTTCGGGTATTTTCAGCAAATTTTGAAAGACTGTAATTTGCTCTTTTCTTGGAATTCAACGATGATTTTTGTATAATTTTAAAGCTTAGAATGTGCTTGTTACAGCTAGGTAGGGTATACCTGTCTTATTTCAATTTTTCGAATCGAACATTCGATAACAAGAAAACAATCTCTGAACATGGATTTCTAGGAATGTGGGAAAGCTAAAGAAAAGGAACCAGTTCAGGCTTCAAAAGAAGCGCATTCCCGAAAGCTATTTTTCCTGAAATCTTTTAGTGATCACGATCAGGTAAGCTCAAGATTTTGAGAAAAATGTACATTTTGTCTGATTTTCGTCAAAACCTCCAAGTTTGAATGCTTGGTTTGGCGGAAGTTGGGGTTTGGAGCAAAGTTATAAGTCTTGCTGAGGGGATTCCAATGATTATAAGTTCGTCCGAGTAGGGTGCACACAGTGCAAGTTGTGACGGATGAAAGCCAATTTCTTCAAACCTCAAATTTTCACGCCGCGAGTTTTCTAAAATTTTTTCTAGGCTAGATGATGTAATTGCAGCAAATTTGCATGAATTTCAACGACAATTGCACCTTTTAAAGCCTAAAAATAACAAACCAGCCCCTTAAGGTGCTGGTATCGTTTTGTGCAGTGCTTTTGTGGGATTTTTTGAAACGCCATAACTTTCGCAATTTTGGCAGTTGGAAAGAGCTTTATACATCATTTTAAAGCTTATAATCTGTAGGTTCTCAAGAGAGTACGAAACTAGTAAAAACCGCAAAAATAGTGAAAATTTTCTGACATACTGACATCTGACCGGCTGAAGATTGACCAAAAATTTTTGAACATCGATTTCTCAAAACTGTGGAATCGGCCAAAATTTTTTCTTGTGCTGTCCTATAAAGGACATCTGGGCCGAGGGGCATTTTTTGGATTTGGCTCAGCAGGTCTTAACGGTCAAGAAAATCCATTAAATGTGCGCTGACACGAAATTTTGCAACTTTGCATTGAGTTTTTCGCAACTGGAGATGTTTTAGCTCAAACCAAGAAAAATGTCCCTCCGCAATAGTGCGATTTCTCATCCTGCCAAAACTCGCTGGAATCCATTGGGTAGTTTTTGAGAAATCGATGTTCAAAACAAAATAATCGCAGTTTTGCCCAAATGATTTTTCGGCCAAATCTCTAGCTTACAGCAACAAAGTCCGGCTAATAAGCATTGATAAAATGTGCAATGAGACTGTGTATCGATCGAGTATAAATAAACCAAAATTGTCCGTACGATTTGGCAGTAATTTTGAAAAAACTGACTTTCTCGAAAACGGCCATTTTTGGACCCCAAAAATTGTTTTTTGCTTATACTGACTTAACCACTAGAGATAGCTCAAAAGTTGTAAAAGCAAAAATGTTCATTTTTGTGCCCTCTTTCCAGCCATAGCAACCAATCTGGTGTATCGATTACGTGCTGAGAGAATAATGGCAAAAACCAAAAATTTCCTATCCTTGCACCTAAAAATGCGGGACTGGTCCCAGAATGTTAAAGAGCACCGAAATAGTATATTTGGAAAGTTTCATCCACTTTCATAAAGAATTAAAGCCTATAGGGTCAAATTTACACAAAGCGATACCAGCACCTTAAGACTCTCTTCGTGTTTCTGCAAATTTCGTAAATGTAGGTGGTACCATATCTTGAAGTAAAAGCAAAATTTCTAAGTTAAGATTAGATCATCCACTCAAAACCAAAGAATTGTATAGTGTTGCTTCAACTATCACATCTATAGACGGAATGCTATGAACTTATGTCTGTGCTTAGTATTGCTGACTTCCTGTAAGCGGTATCTCATTATTTTTGTGAACCTTATCATTAAGTCTCATTTCTAATAGTTTTAATACATTGAGAATTGATAATAGCAATGGGAGAAAACCAACACGTTGGAAACCCGAATTTTTGATTGCTTCCAATGAACTTTTTTAGGATACGAACTTCATTTATACCTCTGCATCTCAAAAGCCGCTATCAATGAAGCTAAAATTGATGTGGTATATAGTTTACACGTCAGTACCTGCCACTAGACTTTAGTTAAACAGATTTCAAAGTAGCTTTAGACGACACTGGCACGACTGTGACTCTCAGTCACCCACTTATTTTAGATGCTGCTCTGGTCCAAGGCCAGGCGTCCCTATCTATCACCATTTTGGATGAATTTGGTGACCCGACTTCATTTCTACAGGACGGCGGTCAGATAATCGTCAACTGTAATTCCCCACCTGGAACGAAAGTTAAACTGATGAGATTTGTCGAAAATCACGGCATAGACATAAATTCCAGCTCAACTAACTTTCTTGAACACATAATTCGTCTCAATCGAAGTTGGATTGGGCCTGACGATTACTACTGTGACAGCAAAGGCAGATCTCCATTCTTCAAGATACAATATCTGCTGTGTAAGTCATCATGTTTGATAATTTGTCGTAGTGATACAGTCAATCATGTCATAACAGCAAACTCTTAGGGGCAAATAAGCTCTGGTGAAGAAGGCAAAACCGGAGGTCCTACCAAAGTAATGGATTAAAGAGGAGTGTCGAGTTTGAGAAGGGGTAAAAGTACAGCTATGCAGAGGAGGTAACTTAGATCAGTAGATTGGAAGGCACCTGAAGGGCGATCTGTGCCCGGAATGGGCACGAAAGTAGAGTTAGGAAACAGCCCTAAGCTCGCAGAAGGTGTTACAATGAGGCAGGTATACCACCGCGTTCAGAAAAACGCGGACCAGCAATTTGGAAAAACTCGTACATGGGCAAAGCAACTTTAGACATCACAACAAAAAACAACTTTAATTGTATCGTAAGGGAAAAGATGCACAACCCAAACAGACAAAACCTCCCGAGAAAAATCCAAAGAGGCGAGAACCGCAAATTACACAACCTTAGAAATAGGATGCAGATGCATCTGATGCCAGAAAGCATCCGGAAAAGAAGTTCGAGCTGCCTAGGAGATAGACCCAAGCCTGGAATATTTAAATTTTAAGAAATCTGCAAAAAATCACAAAAATTGGAAGCGTGATGCAAAACAGGCTGCTTTTGAACACTCCGAATAGGGACAGTAACGGAAAGAGAAGGGGAGGACGCAACGATACAGGAAAAAGGAAGGGGAACGGACATGCTCATACGCGGCTGGAAATTCGATGTAGAAAAGTCAGGGTTCCGCAAGAGTTGAAATTAATGGCACGTTGAATGGTTGAAAGGCAGCAGTAAACGTGGGATGCGCAGAAACAGAATGTTAGCGATGTGGGCTAAGCCACGTCCCGGACGTAGCAGAAACCGGCAGGGAAGGCTGGTCAGTAAATAACTTGATCCAATAGAGACGGTGCTTCAACGACCAATGAAGCAGGCAGTAAAGCCAAGGCAACTGTTGAAATCCGTCGAAAAAGTCGAGTCGTTCGTCATGAGTTTGGTAAAGTCACAGTACAGTTTTTGCCCGGGTTAGAATTAACGCCTGCCTGCCTGCGCCTGCCAACGTTGGAACTGGAGCTGTAGTAGTCGACCGAAAAAGTTGATCAATTAGCTCAATCTTGGAAAGCGGAGGAGCGAACGTTGTGACTGGAGGGGCTGGAGTGCGCTCAGCCTCTATGGGGACTGAACACTCAGTGGAAGGAGGGATGGAGTTGGAGAGGGGGTGGGAGAAGAGGGGTAGAGGAATGATATTAATAGGTTGGAAAGACGGTCAAGCAGGGGAGTCATAAGATAAAAGTTCAGAAATAGGCTAAACTAAAGGGATGGCTGGGAACATGCGATGCGGGATTGTTCTCCTGCCCGTCAAATCCCAGCCTCTCACGGCGAAGACTCCGCAGCGAGACGGCCAACTAGAGCACCCGACTCCGAGAGAGACTGATTTTTTCCGAATAAACAAAGCCACTTTCGGCTGATTTCATTGCTCAGAAACTAGTAACTACAGGTGGGGGAATGGGCGGACAGAGTGGAGGGAAAAGCGGGGGGTATTTCATAGGCCCGAATTTAAACACAAGAAGGAGGACGCAAGAAAATATCTGATTTCGGGTATCAGTTTCTGGATGCGCTTTATTTACAGCATCGACAGAAATTGGTGAAACATTCAAAATAAGTAAAGGCAAACCATCTGGCACCTTGTGATGCTTCGCAGTTTTTCCAATTTACCGTATGCTCGCTCCTCACCCTTCTTCTTTTTACCCCTGAATTTGTACTACGGTTCATCCCCAGCAAGCTCCGTTAGAGAGGCACTTGGTACAAGCTCAACGTACGCATTTACTACCGAAGTTGACAATGCAGAATTTAAATTTTCAGGTGGGTGTAAAATTTAATTGGAGGATTCCGGAAGAAAATTTTCACCCCAACAGATATCTGAATATCACAACCATCTGGATTGTCCAGATGCGCCACCTTTAATTTAGAAACCTCCTTAAAGGCAGGGTCCTCCAGATCAGACGAAACCGCAGAGCCATTATGCTTTGCAGAAGTGTCTGACTCTAAAAGTTGGCCCAAAGTTTTGTTCTGCAAAAGCATGTGGAAATCTTCCGTTAAAAAACGGAACTGTACGGACACAGCGCTGGACAACCGACATCACATCCAAAATATTCTTGGCACCATGCAAAACTTCAGGTGGTTTCAAAACGAACATGAAACCTGACCTAAAAATGAGCTGACCATCTTTAGAAAGATGGCCAGAAAATTTCAAAATTTTTGTTGAAACTAGAGGAGGTTCTCAAGCACTTATGCAAGGCGTAAACACTTTTCACCTGACTCAGTGAACTAGAAAGTGGGCCCCTCGATCCGGGAATTCAGGGTCTGGGTCAGGCTCCACAGCCCAACACGCTGCAGCCTGCAGAAAATGAAACGAAAAAATCACTTATATTAGCTAGAGATTTGTTGGTAACAATGCTTAGGTTTCCTGCAATTCCGCGAGCGTTGCCCAAAACTTCCACTGTCAAAACCGAGAACCCCGTATTATATGGGACTTGCAAATAAATGGCATAGATCATGATGACAATTTTGATGTTGGATTCTCGCTCAGTCACGATAGTTGGACTGAAAGCATCCATCTCATCGCGAAATTTATCAATGTTCAAAGGGATAGCAAACGGCAACGTGACTGCAGACTGAGCTTGCGGGATGTCTCGCCATCCTGACTGTTACCCTCAACATCCAGAGCCAGGAAACCGCCCTCTCTCATACAATTTATGCAGCATGGACACTTTCGTAAATAGCTGAAAGTTTTCAGTCACCACCGCACTGGCCGTTTGAAGTATTCTGGCGCATTGGTCAAATTATACACGGCCGATGTTTCAGTTTTTTTTCAATTGAGAGTAGTTCATAGTGAAAGTGTAAGGTCAAATATAATTCTGAATATCTTAATTGACGTCGGTATAGCCAACCAAACTCAACTGCGGGCTATTTTTCTTGTCGTGAGCAATGTTTTGTATAGCTTTCGAATATTAGCAGTTTGCATGCGTATGTGGTGAGCATATTAACTAATTTTGTTTAGCTAAGACGGACGATGTGTTGTGTAAAGACACCGAATGTCCTGATGATCACTCATTCTGTCTGTATGACGAATCCCAACAAGCCACACCCTCCTGTCAACGACCAGAAGGAATAAAATGTCGCTTGGGAATAGACCCCCTAAGAATCAACGTTGTTCGGCGCTTACATGCACACAGGGTTTGCGGATTGTCGGACAGTGCGTTCAATGAAAGTGAATGTTCTGCGCACAGCAAAGGTCTGCTTCAGCCTGTATACGTCGTGGAGTCAGGAAAGAGTTGTGGTAATATAAATATAATATATTATCCAGGTTATGTTACTTCTACATTTATTATGTAGGCATTGCTTTCTTACAAAAATCTAGTTTCTGAACAGTACCGCCCAAAAATATGTATGCGAGCAGCCAATATGTTCGAAGTTGCTCGCGCTCGTTTGCTCGCCTGCAAGCGAGTTTTCAAACGATTGAAAAAAGACGCTAGAAAAGTTAAATCTTGCTTTAGCCTAACTTTTAGATGTTGTCTCTCTGTTGACTGTCATTAAAAAGCAGACTACTGCAAAATTTTACATGATGTAAGATGAAAGCATTTTAGCATTTTGTTGCGTATGTCATATGCCCGTATGCTCGCGAGAAGGGAAAGAAAGCTTTCTGTTACCAAATTGTGAATGAAAGTTTCAGTTGTTCGTTCGCAGTCGGTTTACAACAGCACCTTTGGTCTGGCTTAGGGAGAGCAGCAGCAAAGATAAAAAAGAAATTATGTCAAAGTTATTTCGTTGTACCATTAAAACAACAGCCAACACAAAATGAATTTGCAGCATTTTTAGTAGCGGTTTTGTTTACAGACATATATACGAGTTCACAAGCAATTTTTGCTTTTGTAAACAAAACTATATACTCAAATATAACGTGTGGATAACCATATGGAATTAGCTGTCAGTCACAATTCCTTTCACATCGTGTTTAGCGATTAAATAATGCGTTAATTTGTTTCCAGTTTTAGCCTTCTTATTCTTGTTGTTGTGGCGTACCGAGTTTGCATATCACATTTATTGCATGTCGCTTCAGATAAAGATACTCACAGATACCACTGGAAGCACAATACCCAGTATCTGTTACCCTTCGAGAAAATATCAGCATTGGATGTATCTAGAATAAAAAATGCCACAATAACTTCAAATGTGAATTTCATTGGTGGTTGTGCGTTATCTGATGGTATATTTATAATGGATCCTCTTCAGCAAGTCATCAACGATATACACCTCACAAGAACGAATGGAATTAGCAACAAACAACCTAGGATTCAAAAATTCAAATGTTGGACAACGGTGGCAGACTACAATTTTGCCCCTACAACCTTTTATACCTACTTTCTCCCATATGGTAAAACTATTTAACGTTGATGAAATTATAGCATATAAAGATACTACGCGGCAGTTTGTTAACTTAAAATTCCAGCTGTCTGTCGGAATCAAACGTTTCGCTTTTTTGCATTAAGGATTTTCTCCATTTTACAAAAATTTCACAGCTCCTGGAAGGCTCTGTCAGAATGCCACGGGTTTCTGGTCTGTTAAAATTAAAACAAACACTGTCAAACACAAATTTTGAAAAAAGCTCTTAAGGCAAAGCAAGAAACTTTTGAGGCATTAATCAAGCCCCACTGCCAGGGGCCGCAGTTAGCCCGTTAGCTCAGTTAGCTAGAACATTCACACAAAATTACGCAGATTTAAGAAAATTTCTTGAAGAATTTTTGGCGCAAAATTAAAATTACCATTTGTCCGTCCCCTGTGTTTACCCTAAACAGACCCAACTTAAGTCGGTAAGATCTGTGAAAATAAGCGTTATTGGAAAAATCGAAAAACCGGCCAATAATGACGCCCCCGCCCCGCATCTGTTTATTAAGGTATTGTCAAGAGTCTGACACAAAAATGTGCGTACAAAATTGAGCATCTAATATGCATCGGAGACCCATAACATTATATATTTGCTTAAATTCCATGATGAGAGGAAAATTTTTATGAAATTTTGAGTTTTGAAATTTTCAAATTTCCAAAATATTGGTTTATCGACATTTTTCTCCGGAATATGCAAGCTAAAAATTTCATTCTTTCAGAAATTATTTTCCCATCCGAAAACATGCAGAATGACGCAAGAACGGAGAAAAGTGTTTACGTTTGTATTTTTATTAGTATTTTTTGAGTTTCAAAATCGTTTGATCTTTGCCGCTTTTGTGACTTTGACAAGCTACTGTTCGCTTAGTACTTGTTAGAAAATCGTTTCGTTTTTTCGGGACCGCTTGGGGATCTGCTTTAACGTAGTAAAGGTCATTTTTCTATATCTGAAAGTTGATTTTTTCGAAAAATTAACACTTTGAATTGACCAAACTTTCAATACACTGGTATCAGCAAAATTTGGTTGTGGATACGTCAATATAAATAAATATTTGCTGAATCCAACGATCTGAGAATGTTACGGCTACTATAGTTACCGCTAATTTTCAAACATTTCCCTTAATTTCAATAGGATTTTGAGTACGTAACCTTGTTATTTGTTACGTAAAGACACTAATTCCTCGGAATCTTGTTGAAAATAATAAAACTCTTTGAAAATTCGTAGCGCACGCAATATGCGTTGTAGGTGATTACATTTTGACATCGTTCGATTCAGCAAAGATGGAATATTTAGCATGACTTATCTACCCGCAATTTTTCCGATACCAGCATATTGAAATTTTGGGTAAAAAGTGGTGATTTTTCGAAACAATCAACTTTCAAATTGCGGAATTCAAATTCAATTCAAATTCAAAGCTGAGGATGAAATTGGAGACAATCAGTCAAATTCCAAAAATCCAAGTCTAGCGGTCTGTTACTTCTTAAAACATACATCTTAAATACTAAACTTAGTGTTCTAATTGGGTGATTTGATTTCAGACAGAGCGTTGATAACAGCAGAACCCAAACATGTTGACAAAGCAGAATGCCATTACCAGAAAGATCCAATTGTTTGTTGCGATTCATCGACCACTCATTTTCTTTTTCAGCCTGTCGTTACCATTATTGACGTAGCCGGGGTAATTAATTTATGTTTTAATGTGATAGTGTCTTTTTGCTCCTTGTAATGCTGTAATGTTCTCGTTTTTTGGAGTTAGAAATTGATCTGTACATCATACTAGAGCTTACAATAACATACAATATAAGCAGAGTTTTCTCACTACTGGAAAAGTTCATACCAAACAAATGAATATTCAATAGTGCGAATTTTGATTCTGCCAAAATTTATTTGAATCCGCTGTGTAATATTTTAGAAATCTCTGTTTAAAGCAAAATAATCGCAGCTACGCCAAAATGGTTTTTACACAAAATACATGTACAGCTATAAACTCCATCTACTAAGCGCAGATAAAATTTGCAATTGGACGCACTATCGATTGAGTATGAAATTTACCAATATTGTCCTTGAGATATGAAAGCTATTTTCAATATGTTGATTTCCTTAAAAATGACCAATTTCAAACATCCGAGATGGTTCTGGTTTCTTTTGGTTCAAAGCGGTTACCCCATTGAGCGGCCAACTCTTGGAAATTTCCGAGAACTGGACTTGAGATATCTGGAGCAGAGATAACGCAATTGAGATACTGTCCGTCGAGACAGTAAACCCAAACCGTATAAAACAGCTTAGTAACAGTAACAGTTTCTGCATTCCCACTCACCCAATGCTTATGAAGTGCTCACCTGTATGAAAAACGTTCAAACGTTCACGATTGCCCACACAAGTCATGAAACGTCGCAGCAGTTATACATTGACGACTCCTGCGCACAGTATATGTATAGAAAAAAATTGACCAGAATGGGTATTGACTGAAAAGTCTACAAATGTTTAGGGTGTGAATCTAAGAAATGATTGTGCCGTAATTGCCTATAATCCGCAACGTCTCAACTTCGTTGCTGAATGCAGAGTAGACGTGGATCTTCTGTTCTACTGGCCCTATTCTCGAACAAAATCAATCGACACGTTTTCAAAGAATATATCTGTAAAGTGTAAGTAATTTCTAGCAATTACATGCTTTAAACCTATATCTTTACGATACTTTAATTCTTGGAACTAATAGTTTGCTGTATATCTATGTTATCAGTTTTTGGGCAGTTATCATTCGTGTCTGCTATATACTCCTCGAGGTACATTGGAAGCAACGTTGCTAGCTTCGAAACAATGGTATCACTTGCTTGTTTGGTAAAGCTGCCATTGCAGAAGCAGGTTGAGGTTTGAATAATTAAACACTATGTGGTATTCAGATTTCGCTCATTTTGTTTTGTCAGTATGTTGCTTTCCTGTGTTTATGTTATGATTTGATAAAATTGGTGAGTCTTTCAAAGTCATTAGTCATGTTGTTTCAGAAGCTAAAAGCAATTCATTGAGTAATAATTTTCCACAAGAGTAAATTTTCAGGAAGTAATTCCACAAGTGGTTGGAGTGAAACTTTTGTCCACGCTTGTTTTAATAGTGCTCAATTTTTAAAGAACACATGTGAACATGAACACTCTTTGTGTTCTTCAAAACTGAACGGTTCCAAATGTTTCTAAGTAGTCTAATTTAGCTGCATTCTTCACGTTTTTTAATGTGATTTTAATGTATGTTTTAATTGTATTTTATTGTTCTTATTGTAAAAATAGCTGAGAGCATTTGAATTAATACTAACTACTCAGCACACTGTAACTACAGTTCATAACGCTTTGATGGTTTAACAGTTTATGAACATGCTAAATTTACTTCAAACCCTGACTGATTGCTTTGTATATCTTTTTGTATTATAATTTTCTTTTTAATATTTCGTTCCTTTATTAGAAGGCCGAACTTTAATCTATTTGAAACATGAATTCCTGTGTTGCTAGGGTAACCATCAATAGATTGATAATTCCGATCCGCCTTTTCGCAATTTCTCAAGTTAACTCAATTTGACAAAAGAATTACTGGTTTAATTTTTGAATCAAGAAGGAACGCCTTCAGGTCAGCATGTTCAAGACCCAGCCATAGCACGAAAGCGCAAATGTCAAATGCTAAAATATGGTGGATCGTGAGCTGTAATTTACGATCGTTCGCAGCTTTTGAAGGTGACAGCTTAAAGTTTTAAAGGATCTGCAAATAAATATTACTCTTAAACTACTTGAACATCGCGGCTTCCTAATTAAAATTTTCCCGGCTGATGAAAAGGATATATCTTTTTCACAACTTCTGAATAAAATATTTCATAGCGTTGTGATACAGACACAAAAAATGAGCGTAATTTGAAACTTACTCAAATTCGGATCCCACAATGAATTGCTTCTACTTCCTTACAGGAATTCATGCTTCACGTGAACCAAGACTTAAAATGAATTAGTCTTATGCGAGAAATGTCCTTTACGACTACACTAGCAAAAATTTACAGTATATCTGGAATGAAAGAAGTTTTACTAATTTTAATCATTGTGTCAGCAGAAGTTTCGATGAAATACAGGTTCTGTTTTGGGGTCGGTCAATGACAGTTTTAAAAGCCCAAAAAGCTATGAATACAATTATGCATTTAACCAATTACGCTTTTTGTCATCCAAAAGCATTCACATATTTGCAAAACTATTTATTCGTAAGCAAGCCTCACTTTACTTTCACGAAAAATTACAGTATTCAGAAAACAATTGAAAGCTTTGATCTAGGTGCCTCAAAAACGAAATCAACGTCGACTACGACAACTACCTCTAAATTGACAAGTTCACCTAGTGCCAAAACTACCACCCACCAAATTATTCCTCCAGTTCCAAAATCCACTATTTTGAGCCACCTCAATCGACAAGTGGGAGCCATACAGGTTACAGCCCCGAACTTTTACACTACCATAATGACCCCATCACCTTCATGACCGCCAAAATTTATCAAACATCTGTTTTTCAATTGTTTTTCCTCACAATATGGGATGGATGGTGAAATATTCAATTATAGTTTTGGTTCTAACTTTTCTTTACAAAATCATAAAACGTGTTAGCTCAACTGTGACTGATTCTTAGCTTTTGAGCAATAAACTTTCTCTTAGCCTCAGAAACATGAATTTAGGAAGACGAAGCAGGAAAACCATTTACTACGAGAACTGCGAGTTCCGAACTATTTACTTCGGCATTCAAACTTTGCTGCTGCGCGAAGGTTATGAACAATGAATTAGTCCTTAGCTTCTGAAACATAAATTTACAGATATAATTTTGAGTTGAACAGATTGCACAACTAAATGTAGTTTGGTTTCTCACACGCAAAACGGCCATCCACCTAAATCTGGTAAAAAAATGACGGAGCCTAAATTTAACTTAAGCTTTCTAAGAACAAAATGACAAATTTTTGAAATTTCAAGGCCGGGGCTCGGAAAATTGGAATCGTGGTTATACAGTTTATGAGTGTACAGCTAAAACAAGCAAAAACTAAAAGAATTCATGATAAGTTTTAATGAGGAATAAAGCTGAAGAGTGGTAGTATTTAGCGATTTAAGAACTAAGCTTTACGGTTGATATAGCTTCATATATATGTATATATATACGTATATATATATATGTATATATTATATACATATATAGATTAATAGGTAGCTTATTTTCAACTAAAATCGAAAACTACAACTAAAATTATTTATTAATTAATTAAGCTCTGAACTCAATTAATTAGTCAGTGCTTTCGCTTGAACCACT
The DNA here is from genome assembly GCA_030248195.1 of Trissonchulus latispiculum. Classification (NCBI taxonomy): domain Eukaryota; kingdom Metazoa; phylum Nematoda; class Enoplea; order Enoplida; family Ironidae; genus Trissonchulus; species Trissonchulus latispiculum. The sequence goes on from JASAND010028808.1 coordinate 17,022, forward strand.
GTGCTTCGATTTATAATTTACTTTACTGCATTTTCAAGCAGATTTTGGGTGTAAGCGAAATCCGTGACTACCAAAGTAGACCGAATCCGACCCCCTTAAGGTTCGATTTCAGTAGAAGTTCGATGTTGGAAAAGCTAGCTAGTCTTTCCCCAGATAATAGTATTAGGTTTAGTGTAAAACATTTTAAAGTTTGAAAGAATTCCATGCAGCGTAGAGTCCTGTGGAGCCATCAGAAGTTGGTGTTGTCGGTCTATACGGGTGGAGATTAACTAACGTCTAATGAGCTGTTGTTTACCAAATGATCCCAACTTTGCTCCAATTAATACTCCAAGTATTTGTCTTAAGCGGGGGTCGCCAATTTTTGACCACTTCCCATGGGTCTGCAAAACAAGACAGTTGCGTTTGTTGCAAAACTTTCCCTATCATTCACAGTAGTCCTCCAAAGGTGACCCCGACATGTGTTAAACATAGGGGAACAAAAAATTTAGGACAATTTCGCGGTGACCAAAAGTTTGAGCGCTGTGTAAGAGCAAATGAGCTATAACTTGCTAAAGTGTTAATTTGAACTAGGTAGCGTGTTAAAATCTGTGTGAGGTGTTTTTGCGTTAGCTCAGCGATTTTCTAGAAATTTTCAAAATTTGATGAAGTCGGTTTTTGCACAATTCTGACTTACAAAAATGCCACTGAAGAAATGTTTCATCATGCCGCCTGAACTAACCATTCACTGCACAAATTTCGCGTATAAATACTAACACAGTACACGTATAGAGGCTCAATTTGCTTACGCACAATCCCTGCTGCTGCTTGGGAGTAGATCACACTTTTGGTCACTGCGTTGGCGTTTTGCCTCAAAATTCGCCTTTTCCTGAAATTTTTGAATTTGATGGTCCATAAGTCGGGTGAAACCCGAGATAATCCAACCAAATTTGGTGTGCCGATTTGCACATACGAAAGGCAGATATATGCTAAGTTTCGCCGCAATTGCTGGTGTTGAACTGTGGACGCATACCTCAGGGCGATGACGGAGCCCTATAGTCAAAAAATAGCAAATCTTCAAATTTTCCAAATATAGCCAAATTTTATACCAAATTGAAGTTCTCGATTTCCTGAACATTTTATCTTCTTGCACCAAGTCTCAGCAAAGCAGTATGAGAAAGTTAGGGCGGGTTAAAGTTTGAAGTAAATAACAGTCTAAATGAGCTTGATCAAATCTTTCAAGCACCATTACTTGCAAGCTACTTGGCGTATAATTGTTATTTGTATAGCAATAAATAGCCCCAGATAGATGCTTTAATTTGATGTATTTGCTAGGCCTAAGTTGCAAGCGCATACAGAACGAAGGAAGCGTTATTTCGAAAACGGATTCCATATTCGGATTCAGCTTGGCAAATAACCCTATAAGCACCTTTTTGGCAAAATCTTTGACAAAAATTTTTTAACCCTTTAGTGCGCTTAGCTAACTTTTCAGTCCTGAAAGGGTTATTTCTTAATAAAAAATTTGCTAGCACACTAACCAGAAAAGTAAAGCTCACGAAACTTATCCACGATTTGCACCCATTAGAGCCTAATAATTGGCAAAACGCTGGGGTAGGTCGGGGCTGCCAATTTTATTAGATCAAAAACGGAACACGGTCACCTCACAATATTTTGCCAAATTTCAAAGTTTGAGCTGTTAGCTGAAGAAGGAAGCAACGCTCGAAAACCAGAATACTTTTAATGTTTTGTACTACTAAAATTAGCGGCCTACCCCAGCGTTTTGCCAATTATTAGGCCTAAGGGGCAAATCGTGGATAAGTTTCGGAGCTTACTTTTCTGGTGGATTTTGCTGAAATTTTTTCTTAAGAAGCCAACCCTTTCAGGAGACTGAAGCTAAGCGCACTATAAGGGTTAAAAAATTTTTGTCAAAGATTTTGCCAGAGGACCAACTATAGGGTTATTTTCAGGCGTTCTAGAACTGTAGATCGTTTTCGAAATGAAAAACGCTGAAGTCTCGCATTGCACTTTTGCAGCTTCTAGACACAATATACATCAAATTAAAGCATGCAAGCGGAGCGTTCCGACCCAACATACAGGCTAAACAATTATACCGTATTTCGGAATGAGATTTGATCAAGCTCATTTAGACATTGACCCCACTTTCAGGCTTTTAACCTAGCTCATACTGTTTTGCTGAAACGGTGCAGAAAAACCAAAATGTTCGAGAAATCGAGAACTTCAATTGGTATAAAATTTGGCATATTTGAAATTTGAATTTGCTACGAGCTATAGAGCTCCGTCATCTGTACGTGCAGTTCAACACCAGCAGTACGGCAGGCACCAACATATCTGCCTTTGTATTGCCAAATCAGCCTCCTGGTTGGATTATTTTCGGGTTTCACCCGACTTTCTCAGACATCGAACAGAACTGGGAAAAACGAATTTTGGGAAGCAAAAACTGCCAACACGTGACCAAAGTGTGATCTACCAGGCGGCAGCCGAAGTGACCAAGTTGAGCCTCTACCACGTGTACTGTGTTAGTGACGCCACCGAATTTGTGCAGTGAAATGAACCGAGAACGGCATGATGAAACATTTCTTCAGTGGCATTTTTGTAAGTGAAATTGTCTGAAACCGACTTCAAAATCAGAATTTTGAAATTTCTGGAAAATCGCGAATATTTTTAAAAACACCTCACAGATTTTAACACGCTACCTAGTTCAAATTAACACTTTAACTTGAAAGTTACCGTATTTTCTGCCACAACGCTCAACGATCCTGCAAAACCGTCTTATTTTTGTTCCCTATGTTTAGCATGTCGGGGTCTACCTTTGGAGAACTGCAGTGTCAGAAAGTTTTGCAACAAACGCAACTGTCTTCTTTTGCAGACCCATGGGGAAGTGGTCAAGACCCCCGCAAGACAAGTACTTGGAGTATTAATTGGAGCAAAGTTGGGATCATTTGGTAAACAACAGCTCATTGGGCATTGGACAATCTCCACCCGTATGGAGCCGACAACACAACTTCTGATGGCTCCCGCACAGGACACTCTACGCTGCATGGGAATTCTTTCAAACTTTAAAATGTTTACACTAAACCTAATACTATTATCTGGGGAAAGACTAACTTTCCAACATCGAACTTCTGCGTCGAACCTTAAGAGGTCGAATTCGGTCTACTTTGGTAGTCACGGATTTCGCTTACACCAAATCTATGAAAATACGGTAAAAACAAGTGGAAATCGAAGCACAGTGGTTCAAGCGAAAGCACTGACTAACTAATTGAGTTCAGAGCTTAATTAATTAATAAATAATTTTGGTTGTAGTTTTCGATTTTAGTTGAAAATAAGCTACCTATTAATCTATATATGTATATAATATATACATATATATATATACGTATATATATATACATATATATGAAGCTATATCAACCGTAGAAGCTTAGTTCTTAAATCGCTAAATACTACCACTCTTCAGCTTTATTCCTCATTAAAACTTATCATGAATTCTTTTAGTTTTTGCTTGTTTTAGCTGTACACTCATAAACTGTATAACCACGATTCCAATTTTCCGAGCCCCGGCCTTGAAATTTCAAAAATTTGTCATTTTTGTTCTTAGAAAGCTTAAGTTAAATTTAGGCTCCGTCATTTTTTTACCAGATTTAGGTGGATGGCCGTTTATGCGTGTGAGAAACCAAACTACATTTAGTTTATTGCAATCTGTTCAACTCAAAAGTATATCTGTAAATATATGTTTCAGAAGCTAGGACTAATTCATTGTTCCTAACCTTCGCGCAGCAGCAAAGTTTGAATGCCGAGTAAATGGTTCGGAACTCGCAGTTCTCGTAGTAAATGGTTTTCCTGCTTCGTCTCCCCTAAATTTGTTTCTGAGCTAAGAAGAGTTTATTGCTCAAAGAAGCTAAGAATCAGTCACAGTTGAGCTAACACGTTTTATGATTTTGTAAAGAAAAAGTTAGAACCAAAACTATAATTGAATATTTTGCACCCATCCGAAATCCCATATTGTGAGGGAAAAACAATTGGAAACAGATGTTTGATAAATTTTGGCGGTCATGAGGTGATGGGGTCATTATGGTAGTGTAAAAGTTCGGGGCTGTAACCTGTGTGGCTCCCACTTGTCGATTGAGGTGGCTCAAAATAGTGGATTTTGGAACTGGAGGAATAATTTGGTGGGTGGTAGTTTTGGCTCTAGGTGAACTTGTCAATTTAGAGGTAGTTGTCGTAGTCGACGTTGATTTCGTTTGAGGCACCTAGATCAAAGCTTTCAATTGTTTTCTGAATACTGTAATTTTTCGTGAAAGTAAAGTGAGGCTTGCTTACGAATAAATAGTTTTGCAAATATGTGAATGCTTTTGGATGACAAAAAGCGTAATTGGTTAAATGCATAATTGTATTCATAGCTTTTTGGGCTTTTAAAACTGTCATTGACCGACCCCAAAACAGAACCTGTATTTCATCGAAACTTCTGCTGACACAATGATTAAAATTAGTAAAACTTCTTTCATTCCAGATATACTGTAAATTTTTGCTAGTGTAGTCGTTAAGGACATTTCTCACATAAGACTAATTCATTTTAAGTCTTGGTTCACGTGAAGCATGAATTCCTGTAAGGAAGTAGAAGCAATTCATTGTGGGATCCGAATTTGAGTAAGTTTCAAATTACGCTCATTTTTTGTGTCTGTATCACAACGCTATGAAATATTTTATTCAGAAGTTGTGAAAAAGATATATCCTTTTCATCAGCCGGGAAAATTTTAATTAGGAAGCCGCGATGTTCAAGTAGTTTAAGAGTAATATTTATTTGCAGATCCTTTAAAACTTTAAGCTGTCACCTTCAAAAGCTGCGAACGATCGTAAATTACAGCTCACGATCCACCATATTTTAGCATTTGACATTTGCGCTTTCGTGCTATGGCTGGGTCTTGAACATGCTGACCTGAAGGCGTTCCTTCTTGATTCAAAAATTAAACCAGTAATTCTTTTGTCAAATTGAGTTAACTTGAGAAATTGCGAAAAGGCGGATCGGAATTATCAATCTATTGATGGTTACCCTAGCAACACAGGAATTCATGTTTCAAATAGATTAAAGTTCGGCCTTCTAATAGAGGAACGAAATATTAAAAAGAAAATTATAATACAAAAAGATATACAAAGCAATCAGTCAGGGTTTGAAGTAAATTTAGCATGTTCATAAACTGTTAAACCATCAAAGCGTTATGAACTGTAGTTACAGTGTGCTGAGTAGTTAGTATTAATTCAAATGCTCTCAGCTATTTTTACAATAAGAACAATAAAATACAATTAAAACATACATTAAAATCGCATTAAAAAACGTGAAGAATGCAGCTAGAGTAGACTACTTAGAAACATTTGGAACCGTTCAGTTTTTGAAGAACACAAAAGAGTGTTCATGTTCACATGTGTTCTTTAAAAATTGAGCACTATTAAAACAAGCGTGGACAAAAGTTTCCTCCAACCACTTGTGGGATTACTTCCTGAAAATTTACTCTTGTGGAAAATTATTACTCAATGAATTGCTTTTAGCTTCTGAAACAACATGACTAATGA
>JASAND010028809.1:0-25385 GCA_030248195.1 Trissonchulus latispiculum
GATGTACTTCGTTCCGTTACGTGTGTGTGTGTGTGCTAGACGACAGACTACGTGTAAAATATCCATATCCCAAAGCAATGATTCCGCCTCTAGGCGGAATAAAAATACAAATACTAGCCCATGTGTTGAAGATAGAGGAGGCATTCGAGAATTTCACCAACATACATGCATTACATACAACAAAGCCGGGGAATATATTCCGCTCCAGCGGAATAAAAATTTCTCCAATACTCACAATATGAATATCATTCGAAAGCTCTTGATGAGCTCAACAAACAAGTGGTCCCCGTTTGGGGGGGGGGTCGCCCAAGCAGGCTAAGATTGCTTGAATCTGATTGGCTGTTGACGACCCCCCGTAAACGGGACTTGTTTAGCGACCCCAAAACGGGGTCCTTTTAAAATAAGCTTGTAACTACCGGGAATCCTTTGCTATACCCCCCAAACGGGAGGGGGTTTTCTGTCTACGATTGGCTGTTAGCGATCCCCCCAAACGGGGACCCTCCTCCGACTACCCCCTCCCCCCCCACCAAACGGAACGGAGGTGGTAGCAACCGGTCGATCTGGTCGGCCCCCCCAAACGGGGGAACATTCGCGTATTTAAATTGTCGGAGCACCGTTACACATAGACTTGTCCTCGACTCCCTGTAAGGCAGGGGCTGGGCCGGCCCCGGCCCGAATTTTGGGGGCTGGACCACTAGTTTGGGGGCCAGCCTCGGGGGCCCGGCCCCCAACCGGCCCCCGACACTGCTATGCGAAAGTGTGCTTTCTTAGGAGAGAACCATTACGGACATTGTTTTTATTTCATATCCTAACAACGTCAAATTGTATGAAACAAAAATGAAGCAGTGCAAACAAGCAAGTCGGTTAATATTCCAAGCTATTGCAGATGGTAAGCAACGGAAATTCCATGCGATCGCAAAAACTGAACCAAATAGTTAACCTGCCCTGCAGTTGGCTAAAGGCTGACTAAGATGAAGCAGCTTTCGCAACTAAACCATGTTTCTTTTATATATATGTGATCGTCCTTTACTCGACTCAGATATTTAAGAGGTGATGGCATGACAGCAAGCTTTGTAGGCTGTAGACTTCAGTCATTCAAGACCATACTTATAGAGAAAGGTTGCAGAAGCATTGAGAAAACTTGGTTAAAGAAATGAAAGTTGTACACCACCAGGCACCCGTAATCCGGGCACCTGGCGGGGTTCGAACCCGCGTCTTCTGCTTAACGCGCAGACGCTCTAACCAACTGAGCCACAGGTGCTTCAGTGGAAAGAGCGGAAGACCGAATACGAACCCAATGTGTACACCTTTTCAGCGCACATGTGCATTGCGCACTGCAAGTGGAGCGAGATAAGTCTCAAGCCTCCCACTGCAAGAACCCAAGTTAAAGAAATGAAAGTTGTACACCTAGGTGTTATTATGCGTTGGAGTAAAACGCAAGAAGGCGTGCAGACACATCATGTATGCGTACTGGAGGAAATAACAGCCAGGTATGCATTAAGTGCATGTTTTAGGTGGAGCACTACAAATCGTTTATACAGAAATGTCAAGATTAGAATGGTTTGGGGGCCGGGGGCCGTTCCGGGGGCCGCCGTTGCGGACGGCCCCCGGGGCCGCTGTGGGGGCAGGTGTCGTATAATATTTTTCCCCCCGTGATATTTTCCCCCCTATAGGGTATAATATTTTCCCCCTGTAACTGTAAATGTTTAAAACTTTTGCTTTTCTTATAATTTGGAACTCTAATTTTTACAGTTTTTACGAGTTGTCAAATTTCGGATCCTTAACAGGCTCTTCACCGTTTTTACAAAAGTTTTGTAAAATCAGCACCACTTTTTTAATATTGTAATGCATTTTTACACCACTGTTTCTTATTTTTCACACTTGTCACCGCTAAATATTTATTAAATTTGAAGTTGAATTATTCATTAAATTAGATTAAATTTTAAACTTCTGATTTTTTCAAGATGGAATATTTTGATTCTTCCAGCCAAAAAATCTTAAAATATAGCTTTCTATTTGTTCCGAACCATGATGAAATTTTGTTTTTAGTTCATTTTTCTAATTCTGATTTGTACGTTTTTTCATTTTTTCGTTTCATTTTTCTAGCTTTTTTCAAACACTGTTCATCACATCACAGGATGATCCTCAAAAATTTAAATTTACTTGGAGAAAATTTTACTATTAACGATAACTGTATATTTATAAAAATTATAAATTAAAGCAATTTTATTAATATTAATGATAGTAAAAATTTAATCGCCGCTGAAGCAGAATTTCATTATTTCTTTAACTAAACTTCACATTGTAATTTTCGTAATATACAGTTCATACTTTATAATACAGTATATTTATATAATAATTTACATTGGTAAAATTTTCTGCAAGAAAATTTAAATTTTTGAGGATCATCCTGTGATGTGATGAACAGTGTTTGAAAACAGCTAGAAAAATGAAACGAAAAAATGAAAAAACGTACAGATCAGAATTAGAAAAATGAACTAAAAACAAAATTTCATCATGGTTTGGAACAAATAGAAAGCTATATTTTAAGATTTTTTGGCTGGAAGAATCAAAATATTCCATCTTGAAAAAATCAGAAGTTTAAAATTTAATTTAGTTTAATGAATAATTCAACTTCAAATTTAATGAATATTTAGCGGTGACAAGTGTGAAAAATAAGAAACAGTGGTGTAAAATGCATTACAATATTAAAAAAGCGTTGCTGATTTTACAAAACTTTTGTAAAAACGGTGAAAAGCCTGTCAAAGATCCGAAATTTTACAACTCGTAAAAACTGTAAAAGTTAGAGTTCCAAACTATAAGAAAAGCAAGTTTTAAAACATTTGACAGTTGTTAACAGTTGCAAAATTAACTTATTAACCAAACAATAACTAACAAATTAATCAAAAAATACCAGTTTTTTACACTTTTAAAGTGTACAGTGTTAAAAGCAGGTGCAAAAACATTTTCTTTTTAACATGCAAATTAACATTAATTAAACAATTAAATAATAACTACAATTAACTTGTAAAATTGTTTCCAGCATTTTACTTGCAACTTACCAACATTTCAACAGAGTTGCTGTTTTGACCCTGTTAAATTTGCTGCATCATTTGGCTGGGTTTCATTTAGAGGGGGGGGGAATATTATAGCTGAAAGGGGGGAAAAATATCACGGGGGGAAAATATTATACCCTATAGGGGGAAAATATCACGGGGGGAAATATTATACGACACCGGCCCCCAATTTTGGGAAGGGGGCTGGGCCGGTTGGGGGCCGGCCCCCGGGGCCAGCCCCCCGAGGGCCGGCTTGAAGTCCAGCCCCCGAACAACTCTAGTTACGCAATGCCAAGAAGAGAAGCCCTCTAGTGGCTTACTCTTCTGCTAATATATAGTGCAATTATGCACTCTTGACAAAAGTGCCCACCTGCTTCTACTACGTATTATTTGCAATTAGAATATAAAATGTTTTTGTAATATATACACACAAAATATACTTGATTATTTTTGAAAAGAAAGAGCAATTTACAGAAGATACCTCGATATTTTTCCTTACAATAAAACACTACGAGTTACGACTACAAGTACCTAATTTTTTCAAACGTGTTATAATTAACTTTTAACTAGATGGGATAATAAATTAAACATCCCTCATGTTGAAGTTCATAAAGAAACAATGAAAAACGCCTGCCTGCAGTCACTAAGGCAAAAACCTTAGTCCGAAACAGGAGACAGCCATGTTGAAATTGAGCCGTTTTGAAATTTATCTGTTGACCAAAGTTGACGCAAATCGCAAAACCAAAAACCCTGGATATATAAAGCACCAATTGCTACATCAAATAATGATATATCAAACAAAATAAATCCTGACGGCTGAAGCGCAATGTGGAAAAGATTTGGCAATCAATCAGTGTTTAGTTTTATCACTTTCGCTGTGGCAAGGAAGTTATTGGGGTATCAATGCATGCGGCAACCACATAATCGTGTTTAAACAAAATATGAAGTTGTACGAATGCAAGCTAGATTCTCCTGGAGTTACTGAATAACCTGTGACCTTTTGACCCTGAGTCCCACCGGTGGGACTTACGTATGGGACTGATGGCAATGAGGAAGTCCCACCGGTGGGAACCAGGGTCAACAGATCACAGGTCTACCATTCAACGCTGTGACGCACTCTCTTTTGGCATAAACGGGTGGCTGTGGAAGTGCTTCTTGGCATCGGAATTGTGAACGCATTTATTGTCTATTGCAACCATGTTTGGTAAGCCAAATCTAAAAGTCGATGATTGGACATTGGATAATTAAGATTGCATTGTATTAGGGCCCATCGAGGTCACATAGCCCTTTGTGGCTTGACTTTATATTTTACAATGTTTAATGTATCCATTCTGCTGCTATAATAAATGTGTAGGTAGCTTTTAATTGGCTCTTCGGACGTTGATCAGCTGCAGCTGCGTTTAGCTATTGGACATCTATGGGTAGGAAGAGCTAAATTATTTGATGTGAAATTTCACTTTCAGTGCATGATCTACACACGGCAATAGCACTTGATAGCATTAATTCCGTGCGTTTTTCTACTAATCGTATGGAATTACATAGTTCAAAAGTCCCACCAGTGGGACTTCCGCATGGCTGAAACAGATGCTAAGTCCCACCGGTGGGACTTATGCAGTGAAAGTGTTACATCATTCCTACTGGCAGCCGCAAGAAAATGTAAACGACGATCAAACCTACCTACACTGGGCGTTTTTTAGTGGGAGGGGGGGGCGCCCCTTTTCGGGTTCCCCCCCACTCACTATAAGTTGCCCAGAAAAAGCCAAATTTTAAGGATTTTCGGTCAAAATTTTTCCAGCTTCGCCGTAATTTTTTGGTTAAAAATCGTCGATTTCGGTACTAAAACTCGATTTTGAGCACTTTTAACCATAGTTATAGCAGTAATGTAGAAAACAGGCTATTTTTACTGCATTTTTTGCCAATTTTAGACCACTTTGGATTCACCCCCCACTTTTGGGTTCCCCCCCCACTACCCCAGCCCCACGTTTTTCGCCTGGAAAAAGCCAAACTACCTACCTGTCTAACTCAGCTTAACGTAAAAAACGAACACGGAAGCTTTAATCCAATTTCCATTGAATTACAATCAACGGATATATTATACAAAGCTAAACCAACACAACAAAAATATTACACACGTTATCGTTATCAATTATCTAATATAACAAAAATTAAATAGACTAGATCTATTCTATAGATATAAACAAATATGTATACATAATCGGCAGTTCTAATTTCCAGTTTTACAAAATGTGATGTTAAGTCGCTCGCAGAGATTACTGGGGTAACGAGGAGGGCATATCAAGTAGTGTTGTTGCCCGGCCGGTTTTTTACTCGGCCGGCCGGACGCGGCCGGCCAAGCTTGTGAACCCGGCCGGCTGGCCGGGTCAAACAGGCCGGCCGACCGGCCGGTGAAAAAAAGCCGGCCGGTACCAGTTTTGTTCTATTTTTCGTGTATTTTGCAAAATATTTAGCATTAATTGATGCATACAGTCACTAGCGAAGCCAGAAAAAAATTTCGGGGGGGGGGGAATGCAAAATTTTTCCGGAGGGTCTGGGGGGCTGTCCCCCAGAAGCTGAGAAATTTTTCTATTTCGTGACCTTCGTGGAATTTTTACAGAGCATTCGTTGAAATTGCATTAATATTTAAGGCGTAGTGCTTGTTCATGCACCTACATAATGCAGAAGGTGGTCAAAGTCGAACAAATAGGGTAATTGGTACTCATTTTTTAGTGCGAAACACGTATTATAGTGGTATAATACACATATATCGCGCCGAAGGCGCGAAAATTTTTGAAAATCAGGCGTTTACACACGTGGCAGGAAAAAGTTCCTGGGGGGCAACACAATTTCGGGGGGGGATTCCCCAAATCCCCCTGCTACGCGCCTGCATACAGTTACTCCTGGCAACACAATTTCGGGGGGGGGATTCCCCACATCCCCCCGGCTACGCGCCTGCATACAGTTACTCCTGGTTATGTATAACAGATAAAATCAAGTAGTATCCTTTTTCTGAAGACCGGCCGGCCGGCCGGCCGGCTGCATCTGACCCGGCCGGTTCCGTCCGGCCGGCCGGTTTGTCGGCATAGTGGGCCGGCCGGTTTGTCGGCATAGTGGGCCGGCCGGCCGCCGGCCGGGTTTCCTCGGCCGGCCAACAATTCTAGTATCAAGGGGGAGATAGATCGAAATTTTTCTTGAAAATTTTCCTGAAAATTGTAGCTATAATTTTAGCCATTTTGGGAGCAAGTTTGGCCCCGCACCCCCTCTTTTCGGGTTGGACCTTGCTTTATCTAAATCCTGAATATGCTGCTAAACGAGATACAAATTTTCAGTTCAGCACATTTAAACACTAGCGGAATAACATAATGGGTACTAGTGTTGTCACGTTAGAGAAAAATCCGGGCCGGGCCGTGCCGGGCCGACCAATAAATACAATAAATTAATGCCTCACTCACCAATCTCACATATGTATCATTGAAAACATTTGAATGAACTCTATTTTGGTAATTCGAGAACTGTATATCGAGCTCTTGCGAAGTAAATGTGCCAAAACAGCAATGATACTAGTTCTTAATCAATGTTTGATATAAATTACACAACAGATTAATATTTTTCAATTCAATAAAAGTGGAAAGCTTCTAGTTTCAAGTATTCTCAGTAAAAATTTGTTTTTCTTTCCATTTATATCAATTTTTCCTTTGGCCCGGAAACGGCCCGGGAAAAATCCGGGTCTGTGCCAGGCCCGAGCCGGGCCCGAAAAAATCCGGGCCGGGCCCGGGCCGGGCCGATCCGATCCAATCTCGATCCGGGCAAGGCCCGGCCCGGGGCCCGAAACAGGCCCGGATGACAACACTAAATTGGGTATTTATATTTATGTTCACTTTATCACAACTGTTGTTGTACATTGTACTCATTACTATTGTAGCTGTACTAAATAACTAAAATACATGTATTATGAAATGATTCAATCAAGCTTTAAACAAAACACTTCAAACAATGCAAGCTAACCAGGCACAGGTTTACAGGTAAAACAGCTAAAAACCACTGAATGGGCACAAAAAATTAACAGAACAATACGAACAAAAAATTGTGACACAGTGTAAAAAAAGGCTAAAAATGTGAACTGACAAAACTGAAGACATCGGAAATATCTTTTGCTTCTGTAAACCACAAGAATTACCAACATTTTTGACAGGATACAAGCTGGAGAGGACTAAACACAGCAAACAACAGCAAGAGATTAAAATCATTTACACTGAAACATAAGTCTACATTACAACTGCAAAAAATTAAAGTGAATAGTTGTATTGAGAATAGCACATAAATGTATATAAAGAAGACAATGACAAACATAAAACTAATTTTATTGAAAAATAAATTAAAAACTCTATTAAAAGAAAATCAAACATCTACCATAATCAGCCAAGCAAAGCAATTTTCCGGAGGACGAGTTACATAATCAGACAGCTTTCCAAAAAAATTTGGCTCCGCCCAAAATGAAATCCCTACCAAGTGAATTTCAAACTCATAAAAAGATTAGCTCAGTAAAACAAATGTATATACATAAATTCTATTTTGATTAGATTCTTCAAAAACACAGAAATACTGGCAGACCAAAAGACACAAAAACTGCTGAAAAAATAAAGGATACATAATAATTGATATATAAAAAGCTAGCAGCACGCCTGCACATATTAACAATGAATTATAAAATATTAAAGTTTTTGATTTAAGCTACATACAATCTCAGGAAACACCTGAAAGGAAAGCCATAATAGAAAAATTGTACAATATTACGTATATAGATATACAATCACAAACCAGTAAACACCATAAATAAACAAAAATGTGACATCGAATGAAACCAAAAATTGACATAAAACAAACGGCGCTCGAGAAACATCAACTATATATAGCGGGGGGGGGGGACCGGCACGAGAGGGGGGGGGGGCGATTCCATGGCAAGGAACATTTTTTGTGAAAAATAGCCAGCATCAAAGGGGGGGATGCCTTCTCTCTGTAAAGATACCCTGCAAATAATAGTTATATAATGGCAATCTTTCGAAATGGTTTCGGTGACAAAAAATGTCAGATTGCAATAATTTTCTGAAGAAAAGTTTCCAAAACCCAAGACAAGCAGACATAACAAACGCAACAAGCAAACAGCAACCAGAAAAGGTTTATACATACAAAAGCTTAAGGTTCACTATTTTATGAATTTTTCATTATTTTATTTTATTATTTTAAGCCCTCAAGAAGGTCTTAAAGGAAAAAAACAACATACAACGAGTGACCCGTCTGTCAACAATAACGTAGTGTAACACTAAAGCCTAATAGGTTACAAAAAGGCAGTCCGTTGATGCAGCCAACACTAAGAAAGTAAAACTTAAGATAACAGTAGGTATGTCAAAAAGCAGCAATGATTTGAAATATTTTCAAGATTTTTCCAGTTTCCACCTCAATGCAGGTTTGCTATTTTTTTGCTAATTTGTAAAATGAGTGCATTTGCAAGCAATTTGTGTCTGCAAAGAAGGTATATATATAATTTTGAAACTTCCACTAGAGTCTTAAATGAACATCACAGTTAAGAACAACATAATAGCAAATAAAGAAAATTATGCAAGCAAAACACAATTCGAAAACACACAACAAAAAAGAAATAAATCTAAAAGAAATACAATACATACCTACTTAATTAAACTAGCCATAATATAAATATAAATACGAAAAATACTGGCAATAATTTCAACTTCTGGTAACGACCAGAACAAAATATCCGTAAAATGATACATAAACAACCCCAATGACGAAGGAAATGAAAAAAGACACGGAAAAAGTTCCACATAAAATGCTTTATTAGAATTGCAAATCATATTTAAATTAGTAATTTGAAAAGCAAAAAAACCGATTTACCAGAATTCATTAATACAAAACACATGATTTTAATTCCGGGATAAAAGCCCAATCTCACAGAACTATACGTATATGAGAGCATCGTTTTCCATACAAAACTACTAACCGTCCTTCCCAACAAGACACACATATATATAGGAAGATACATTGGATTACGGCTTAAGGATTTATGACATGGTTCTGAAGCCAAGATTAGACATTAGAAGGCAGTACACACAGGCAGACAGTAAGATGAAAAAGAATCAAAACTCGTACAAAACGTCCCACAAATAAGCAAAAAAAGCGTTTTCTGTGAAGTCAACAAAGTCTCTACAAGCTTCATCTTCATTTTCACTATATAAAATTTCATTTTCAATCACACACTACACCACTTTTATTCCATAGGAACTGTCTGCAACTGCAACTGCAAACTGCACTGTAACATTGGAGAAGGAGGAGTCAACAAATCAACAAACTTTAGGAAGCCTGACTACTGAGTCGCAAGCTGTCACCGGTCCCAGCAGCAGCAGCAGCAGCCTCAGTATAGTTCGACTTTGAAGCACCGACAGGACTGGCTGGCTGGATACTGGGGGAAGCGGAAGCCCGGACAGCGGGAACTCCTCCATTTGAGGACGAGGGAGCGGCGGCGCCAGACAGCAGTCCTCTATCAACCAGTCGACCAGCAGCCAGAATGGTAGGCTGCGGCTGCTGAGAGAGACCCCTCGGAGTACACCCTGACCCAGGCGAACTGCTGGAACAGCCCGAAGCGGGCCGGGGAGAGGAGGACAGACCCTGACCGTCCTGGTGCGAAGAAGGGACGGGTGTACCGCATGCCTCGTCCAGGGTTACGGTAGAATCCTCATCTGGCTGCGGAGAAATGCTGCCACTGCCACTGGCCGCTCCTGTCGGGTTGTTCTGAGTGGAGGCAGGATTGGCAGCCAGTCTCAGATGCTGCAGCTGTCGTATGACGGCTGTGGCATTGTAGGCCTTCTGTCAATAGAACAGAAGAACAACAATAAGAATAGTTGTGTGCATAATAATTGGCATAAATGAAAGAAACAGCCCATTAGCATGGTCCTTAAAGTAGGAAATCATGGAACGGTGGGTGTATTCCAACGCATTAAACAATTTTCAACGAATGATATCAGTTTAACAGTATGCCTTGCTTAGGTCTTATTCTAGTATGAGGTGCCCCCATCCATAAACGTCCTCTTCGTTCCTCCCAAAAGCAGAGGGTACCTCTTTTGGTACCAACTTTTGAATTGAAAATTTCGCTCAGAATGGCAAATTTTCAAAACTTTTCCGGCTTCTAAGAGAAGGCCCCCAAGCAATGGATCGACGGGGGTTCACCGAAAATGGGGGGGCATACTTGTAAAAACATTTTGCGAATTCTTAGGCTTTTTGTAGACAAACTGCTAAAATCGCTAAAAATAACCAATTTTAGGTGTTTAGAAGCTAAAATAGCAAAAATTTCGTTATGAATCATGCAAAGCCACAAATTGCTTCTTATATAGAACAATTTTAGCCCCATTCCCAAAATTAAATACATACCCTGGGCTTATTCTAGGGATTTTTTTCTTGGGGGGGGGCCCAAAGGTCCGAGGGGCAAGGAATTTTTGGGGGGGCGAAAATTTTTTGAAAAATATGCTAAAAATAGCGCTGTTTTTCTGGCATATACTATAAAAGTTGATTTTTATAGCAAAAATAAGCAGATTTAGTGTTGAAAAGGGCAAAAACTGAGTAAAAATGTCCGGCGAAGCCGGAAAATTTTTGAAAATTTGGCCTTCTGAGCGATTTTTTCAGGGCAAAATTTGGTACCAAAAGGGGCACCCACTTTTTTTGGGGGGGGCGATTTTTGGGGGGGGGGCGATTTTTGGGGGGGACGGGTGTTTATGGGGGCCGCCCACCCCCCCCCCCCCCACTAGAATAAGCCCAGATACCTGCCCTTCGCACTTTGGGGGGGGGGGGGGGCTAAAGAAAGAAAGAAAATTTAGCCAAGGCAGAGAGGAGGTTGCATGAGTAATATTGATCGTGCAAAAGCACTGGATAAAACTTGCAGCATTTACCCACTGTTGGCATCTCCCAAGAGCACCATCTGCAGTGTATTAAAGGGTTCTTTGCTGTACTTTACCCCCTTACGAGGTAAGGCAGCATTCGGACCAAACAATTTAAGGCCAGCCCAATTTAAAGAACGCATCTAAATCTATCGAAAAAACTCAAAATATTAAATTCTAACAAAAACGTTTAAAACAAATTTAAAAAATGTTGTCATAGAAACCTACTCGCCACTGTTGTCGTGCAAAATTTTTCTTGAGCTGACTGCTGACAGAAGAATGGATATCTTTGTCTAAGGCAGTATTACCACAGATCCTAAACAAAGAAGGTAATAAATAAAATACAAAAGGGTATTTTAAAAATCCAGGACAAAATTTACAAAAACGCAGTACCGCATTATGCCAAACAGTGGCCCACCCAATAAAACTCCCATGGGCGTTTCTTTCGGCAGGTGGGCGCATTTTTGGATTACAAATTAAATCCGTAATTTCCGATTCTGAAAAACCGCCCACGAGCCACTCTTTGGCGTAATACGGTAGTTTTCGAAAGACTGGTCTGGTGTTAAATAAAACACACACTTCTGGCTGGATTGCTTTTAAAGCATCAACACTGAAGAAACGTTTTTAAATCAGCGAGTTTCCTAAGTCTAAAACTGTATTCGATCTCAACTTCTACTTTCAAGGAGAAAAAATCCTAAAACTAATGACTTGTGATTATACACGTTTTATTTATATTATTCTATATTCTATCTATACATAGGTATAATCTAGATAACATTGGTTTGAAACAATTTCAAAACTTTTTCAAAATGCTTCTCTCTAATTCAAACGCTTCTGCTAAAAATTCGTATAGCATATTCGTATACTTGCCGCCTTCAACTGAAATGTATAAAAAATTAACTGGAATGTGTAAAAAAATAACTGAAATGTATAAAAAAATTTTCTCTAACCAGCATTTTAATAGCAGATAGCAAACACTCCCAAAGAAAAATCATCGTAGCTACGAAACCTCAGCTTCTCTTAAAATTTAACTAAGACAAGAGCCACTGTGAAGTTAAGTATCAACCTACCAAGGATGGGCTAAGGCTGATCTACAGGTAAACCTTTTCCTTTGATCCACACACATCAAGTGACTGATAAAATCTTTTGCTGAATCAATAAAAAGAAAAGTTTAGTCCCAGAACTATTATGCTGCTAGGGGAGGGGAAACACACTATATTAATCCCTTCCTCCCCCCAAAACTTTGTCCCTATCGAAAGTTTGGTCTGAAGGATTTGCACCGCAGAAGGCCAAAACATTTTTCGGTTTCGCAGGAGCCCATAACAAAAACTTCGTTTATTACCATGAAATCTTCTGTTTAATTTTTACAATGAAAACCAACTTTTTCAGTAAAAGTTTCCACAAATATCTTGTCTCGAGGGTCCACTCTCAAAAGCCCCCACCCACATCCCCAGAGAAAAAATGACCCATACAGTATGCGTTAAGTATTATTCAACCTAACTGGCTGAAACCACCCCTTTATGCAGTGTGTTCATTTATGGCTAATATTTCTACTTCTGTCTTGCGCAAAGAAACAAAGAAACAAAACGAAAAATTCTTTTGAATACCAGAGTCAGAAATATCATCCCAGTAGGGGGAATCAAATTCGTATTCTCCCTTCATGATCTGGGCAAACAGATTAGCATCATTTTCGTCATAAAACGGAGGATAACCACATAATCTAAAACAATTCAAACAAATACCTACATAAGTCAAGTAAGTGTTTACAAAGCAGCTAGATAAAAATAAATAATCAAAATAAAAAGAAACACAGTAGGAATTAGCACAAACAATAAAAAATAACTTTGAATATAATATTTAATATGCTAAAAAGCTGTATTGAGGCTTGCATCTGATCACCCGTCTGATATTTTTTAGTTGGTAGCCTCCGTCTCATTTCGGTCCCCCCTTCACTTTTGGAAACCCCAAAGATTGAGAAAGTTTCATAGATAGGTGAGATCCAGGAATTTACGCATCCCCAATATGCAAGCCATGAATGAAAGGTCCATGCCCGAAATCCATCCACAAAAACCTGCATGCAAACACTTACAGGATGTAAGCTATAACGCCCACAGACCAAACATCAACCGCTTTGCCATATGGTTTTTGAGCTAGTACTTCGGGAGCTGAAATAAACAAGAAACATTGAAGTCAGCAACACAGCAAGAAGCATACCAAATCGAGGTATCAAATCCCATCACAGGCCACACCCAGGGGGAGGGTTTGAGGGTTCTAGACCCAACCCTTTTGATTAAAACGCCAGATGGCATGAAGAGTGAAAATTTTGGCAATTTTACAGCAAATCTTCCAATTTTTGAAACAATTAAACAGCCCGTAAGAATTTTTTGAGCTGAATACCCCAGCACTTTAGAACACGACAAGTGCTACAACCTGAAACCCCTTTAGGGTTAGACCATGGCCCCTCCCCCTCTTCTAATATCCTAAAACCAATGATTAACAATAGATAGCAGGGTAGACAACAGCCCGCGATATACCGGTGTAAATATTCACTAGTTCCTAGCTCTAGAAAAATTAAACTTGCGCGGATTTTTAAAATCTAACTCTAATAGAAAAATCTGTCAAGTGCTGCCAGAATTATTCTAACAATATCCACAGTGATTCTATTCAACCATCTTTATAAGTTCATGCTCTCACCAACATAGCCAGGCGTTCCACAGGCAGTTGCCATGATTCCACTGTCCAGCGTTTTGGACAATCCAAAGTCTGATATCATAATTTTAGAGTCTTCATCTGAACTATAGTAGAGAAGATTTTCGGGCTAAAATTCGAAACAAAAACACAACACTAAATGGTTTCAGCTAAACAAATTTTAGTTTTCAACATTCGGAAAGAACAACTACGTATATGCAACATTTTTCCAAACATTGTAGCTTATGGAATAATTAAAAAATTTCATTCTTTGGCGCCGGCCTCCAAATGTTTAATCCTGCTGCTTAACTGATTATATATCTACTCAATGAGATCAGGTGATGGGGAGCAGAAGAATCCGCGTCCGGTTGGAGATCTCCTTCTTGCTGTGGTCGATGCTGTTGGACGATTATCCTTCCACGTGCTCCCTGGCCGTTGACCAGCGTGCCAAATGGATTCTATTTCCCCGGGGCACCAGTTACACAAGTGGAACTGGTGTCGATCTCTGTCGCTCAGTTAACGATGTAGCCACATAGTCATCCTTAATTTGCCCCCGAGCGAAGGGCAGCCATCTGTAGAATCAGCTGGTCAGTTCTTGGATCAGATGGCATGGCCTTAGATCAGCCTCAACTCGCTAAGACTGGTGCTGGGTTATCTGCGACTACATCTGGGTTCCGAAGATCAGCTCATATGGCTCTGACCGTGCTCCAGGAATATGAAGAAGAAAGAAGAAGATCAGGTGATGATCTTATGAGTATGATTTAAGCATGAGTGTAAGTACAGTCTGTTGTTCCTCGTACTTTAAAACCTAAACGAAATCCGCCTTGAACAAAAATATTGTCGACATGTTGAAGCGAGATTGCGCAGTAGAAAGCACAGATACTTTAAAATTTTCCAGCTACGTATGTTCAGCCTGATATGGATCGACTGCAAACAATATGTTCACAAAATAAATCACAAAGGACCTTTTCGCGCGGAAGCTAAAAGAGTAGAGTTAAAATTTTTGAACTCGTTTAACCCTGCTGGCGAATTAAAATGAACTGTTTAACCCTTTAAACCCTGTGTGCGAAAAGGATTGAGTCAATTTTAACTCCTTTAACTCGCTGCGCGAAAAGGCCCCAAGTCACTAACCTCACCAATAACTCAAACATGACGCTTTCCATACTGTTTTCTGATATCAAAATTTCTAACAACTTTTCATTCATAAATCTCTGTCCTCTCCCTTTCCATACGAGACAAGCAGGGGGTAACCAGGGGGTATGTACCCTTTCAGAAATTTTTTGAGATTTTTAACTATGTATAACCGTTTTTTGGAAGAAAATAGATTCTGACCCCCTCCTTTTTAAAATCCTGGATACGCCCCTACCGAAGGGTACCCAATAAAAACGGTCACGCTGGCTGACATATACCTTTAGATCTCGGTGCACCACAGAATTTTGATGCATATAATCCACAGCTTCTAGAACCTGTCTAATTAGGCTAGAGGCATCCTTCTCTGTATAGGAGCCCTTCTGAACAATTCTATCAAATAGTTCGCCACCGGTCACCCTGCAACAAACAACAAATGCTATATAATTTTCAAAGTTATTAAGCAATAATATTGCGCCATTTAAAGAGCTAGTACGAAATACTCTCCCCTAGAACACGTGGGGTTCTAGCATGGCCACTATGCTAAACATTACCTAATATTTTTTACTGTAAACAACTCAGCTTAATCTGGCTGGCATTTTTAGGGTTTTGAAAGTGGGGGGGGGGGGTGGGCGAGTCCAAGGTACAAATATACCTAAATTTTTAGCGAAAAATCAGCGTTTTTAAGGTAAACACCCCCCCCCCCCCGCGCCCCCCCCCCCCCCCCCCCCCCCCCCCCCCCCCCCCCCCCCCCCCCCCCCCCCGTTTTTGTTTTTAGCATAAAATGAACTTATAAGTCCATAAATTAGCTACAAATTGAGAAAATTTTTGAAAATTGACCTCAAAAATTTAATTTTTTTGACACTTTTGGGCCCCCCTAAAAAGTGGGTGGGGGCTTGCCGAAAAGTGGGGGGCTCCGAAAAGTGGAGGGGGAACCGACAAGTGGGTGGGCTCCCCCACTAAAAAATGCCAGTCTGGGATGATGCAAAGTAAGCATATATATACGTATGCACCAGGGTATTTTTACAGGGGAGGGGCGCCCCCCGGCCGAAACAGCCGCCGAGGAATTTTTGGGTGTCCAAATTTTTGCCTAAAACAGGCAAATCCGCAAAAAGTTTTCGGCTTCGCTTCGTTGGAGACTATTTCGTAAAAAAATGCCATATTTAGCTTAAGTCTTGGCTTTCTTGAGAACTTTTTGGGTTTCTACGTGCAAAACATATCCGCCAAAAAATATATATCAATTGCTGACTCATGCGTGCACCCCCTCCCCCCGCCAGGGAAAAAAATTCCTAAAAAGCACCCTGTGAATAAGAGTCAGATCACTATATATACATGTATCAGTAAATAAGTATATATATAAAAACTCCAAATATACGTAACGTATATATATACTTTAACTTACAGTTCCATCACCAGGTAAACATGATGCTTTTCTTCATATGTTTCCAAAAGTCTAACAATGTTCGGATGACGAAGTCTAAACATTAAAGAACATATGTAACGGGCAAAACAACCTAGCTAAGCAAGCAAAGCACTTTCTGCATTTATATATACATACATATATACATATATATATATATAATATATATATAATATATATATACAAGTAACAAAAATGCTCCGCACAAAAGAGGATAATATGTGTGTGTGGGCTGTATCGTATATATATATATTTTAGGGATCGACCGGAATTCCGGTTCCGGTTCCGGTTTTTTGGAGTTCCGGTCGATCCCTAATATATATCCTTTAAATATCCTTTAAATATATAATAAATATAAATAGGTATATATATCCTTTAAATTCCGGTTGAAGAAGTAAAGACAAAAGTTTCATGGGTACGTGACGTTATTTGGCACAGCAAATACTGGTGGATGGTTCCATGTCAAAAGTTGCTCAGCTCACTTAGCGCTTTCATTTGGTACCAAATGAAAGCCCTGAAGAAAGAAGACGAGAGGCTGAGAAAAAAAAAAAAGAGCAGAAACTTTCGTGTCATAGAAATCCCCTGCATGCTCAAAGAGAAGGGGGTGCGCTGTAGAGTGCTGTGGTGGGGTGGGGTGGGGACTTTTTAGGTGATTTTCGGTCAAAAAAATGAAAGTTTTCAAAAGTGGTCAGGCAATTTGGGGGTACCAGGGAATGGGAAAGCCCAGGGGTGTAAGCTGAGCTGAGCAACTTTTGTCATGGAACTGCATGCTCAAAGTGGCTGTAGAGTGCTGTGGTGGGGTGGGGTGGGGACTTAGGCGATTTTCGGTCAAAAATGAAAGTTTTCAAAAGTGGTCAAATTTGGTACCAAATGAAAGCGCTAAGTGAGCTGAGCAACTTTTGACATGGAACCATCCACCAGTATTTGCTGTGCCAAATAACGTCACGTACCCATGAAACTTTTGTCTTTACTTCTTCAACCGGAATTTAAAGGATATATATACCTATTTATATTTATTATATATTTAAAGGATATTTAAAGGATATATATTAGGGATCGACCGGAACTCCAAAAAACCGGAACCGGAACCGGAATTCCGGTCGATCCCTAATATATATATATATACGATACAGCCAACACACACATATTATCCTCTTTTGTGCGGAGCATTTTTGTTACTTGTATATATATATTATATATATATTATATATATATATATGTATATATGTATGTATATATAAATGCAGAAAGTGCTTTGCTTGCTTAGCTAGGTTGTTTTGCCCGTTACATATGTTCTTTAATGTTTAGACTTCGTCATCCGAACATTGTTAGACTTTTGGAAACATATGAAGAAAAGCATCATGTTTACCTGGTGATGGAACTGTAAGTTAAAGTATATATATACGTTACGTATATTTGGAGTTTTTATATATATACTTATTTACTGATA
Source organism: Trissonchulus latispiculum (assembly GCA_030248195.1). Taxonomy (NCBI): domain Eukaryota; kingdom Metazoa; phylum Nematoda; class Enoplea; order Enoplida; family Ironidae; genus Trissonchulus; species Trissonchulus latispiculum. The sequence continues at coordinate 17,683 of JASAND010028809.1, forward strand.
CATGTATATATAGTGATCTGACTCTTATTCACAGGGTGCTTTTTAGGAATTTTTTTCCCTGGCGGGGGGGGAGGTGCCACGCATGAGTCAGCAATTGATATATATTTTTTGGCGGATATGTTTTGCACGTAGAAACCCAAAAAGTTCTCAAGAAAGCCAATAATTCAAGCTAAATATGGCATTTTTTTACGAAATAGTCTCCAACGAAGCGAAGCCGAAAACTTTTTGCGGATTTGCCTGTTTTAGGCAAAAATTTGGACACCCAAAAATTCCTCGGCGGCTGTTTCGGCCGGGGGGCGCCCCTCCCCTGTAAAAATACCCTGGTGCATACGTATATATATGCTTACTTTGCATCATCCCAGACTGGCATTTTTTAGTGGGGGAGCCCACCCACTTGTCGGTTCCCCCTCCACTTATCGGAGTCCCCCACTTTTCGGCAAGTCCCCACCCACTTTTTAGGGGGGCCCAAAAGTGTCAAAAAATTAAATTTTTGAGGTCAATTTTCAAAAATTTTACTCAATTTGTAGCTAATTTATGGACTTATAAGTTCATTTTATGCTTAAAAACAAAAATATTTACGTGTTTACCTTAAAAACGCTGATTTTTCGCTAAAAATTTAGGTATATTTGTACCTTGACTCGCCCACCCCCCCCCCACTTTCAAAACCCTAAAAATGCCAGCCAGATTAAGCTGAGTTGTTTACAGTAAAAAATATTAGGTAATGTTTAGCATAGTGGCCATGCTAGAACCCCACGTGTTCTAGGGGAGAGTATTTCGTACTAGCTCTTTATATGGCGCAATATCATTGCTGAATAACTTTGAAAATTATATAGCATTTGTTGTTTGTTTCAGGGTGACCGGTGGCGAACTATTTGATAGAATTGTTCAGAAGGGCTCCTATACAGAGAAGGATGCCTCTAGCCTAATTCGACAGGTTCTAGAAGCTGTGGATTATATGCATCAAAATTCGGTGGTACACCGAGATCTAAAGGTATATGTCAGTCAGCGTGACCGTTTTTATTGAGTACCCTTCGGCCTTCGGGAGGGGCGTATCCAGGATTTTAAAAAGGAGGGGGTCAGAATCTATTTTGTTCCAAAAAACGGTTAAACGCCATATTATTTAACTAAAAATATCAAAAAATTTCCGAAAGGGGCCTGGTTACCCCCTGCTTGTCTCGTATGGAAAGGGAGAGGACAGAGATTTGAATAAAGAGTTGTTAGAAATTTTGATATCAATCAGAAAACAGTATAGAAAGCGGCATGTTTGAGTTATTGGTGAGGTAAGAACTTAAAGGTAGTGACTTGGGGCCTTTTCGCGCAGCGAGTTAAAGGAGTTAAAATTAACTCGATCTTTTTCGCACACAGGTTTAAAGGGTTAAACAGTTCATTTTAATTCGCCAGCAGGGTTAAACGAGCTCAAAAATTTTAACTGTACTCTTTTAGCTCGCGCGCGAAAAGGCCTTTGGTGGTTTGTTTTGTGAACATATTGTTTGCAGTAGATCCATATCAGGCTGAACATACGTAGCTGGAAAATTCTAAAGTATCTGTGCTTTCTACTGCGCAATCTCGCTTCAACATGTCGACAATATTTTGTTCATGGGGGATTTCGTTTAGGTTTTAAAGTACGAGGAACAACAGACTGTACTTATACTCATGCTTAAATCATACTCATAAGATCATCACCTGATCTCATTGAGTAGATACGTATATTATAATCAGTTAAGCAGCAGGATTAAACATTTGGAGGCCGGCGCCAAAGAATGACATTTTTTAGTTATTCCATAAGCTACAATGTTTGAAAAAATGTATATACGTAGTTGTTCTTTCCGAATGTTGAAAACTAAAATTTGTTTAGCTGAGACCATTTAGTGTTGTGTTTTTGTTTCGAATTTTAGCCCGAAAATCTTCTCTACTATAGTTCAGATGAAGACTCTAAAATTATGATATCAGACTTTGGATTGTCCAAAACTCTGGACAGTGGAATCATGGCAACTGCCTGTGGAACGCCTGGCTATGTTGGTGAGAGCATGAACATATGTGGTTGAATAAAATCTCCTTTATGTATATACTGGCTTATTTTTAGACAAAAATTTAAGTGGGGGGGTTGGGCTTTATGGTGGGGAAGGGCTCGAAGTTGCCCTCCATGGCTCACAAAAATGGAGGGCATATTTTTGAAAATATGTTTTGCGAATTTTTACATTTTTTGTGCAAAACTGCCAAACATCGCTATAAATGACTAATTTTAGGTGTTTTTAAATTTAATATAGCGAAAATGTTAAAAATCCGGCGAAGTCGGAAACTTTTTCGAAAATTTAAGGTAAAAGTGGTAAAATTTGGCAACTTTTTGTGTTATGGGGAAGAGGCCGGGATTTATGGGGGGGGACTGGCCAGATGTAGGTCTAACCTTTAAGGGGTTTCAGTTTGGAGCAGTTGTCTTGTTCTAAAATGCTGGGGTATTCAGCTAAAATGCTTACTGACTGGTTAATTTTTTCAACAATTGGAAGATATGCTGTAAAATCGCCTAAATTTTCACTCTTCTTGTCATCCTGGTGTTTTTTCAAAAGGGTTGGATTTACAACCCTTTACCTCCCCTTGGGTGCGGCCTTTGATGGGATTTGATACTTCGATTTGGTATGCTTGCTATTTGGTGACTTCAATGTTTCTTGTTTATTTCAGCTCCCGAAGTACTAGCTCAAAAACCATATGGCAAAGCGGTTGATGTTTGGTCTGTGGGCGTTATAGCTTACATACTGTAAGTGTTTGCGTGCAGGTTTTTGTGGATGGATTTCGGGCATGGACCTTCCATTCGTGGCATACATATTCGGGATACATAGATTCCTGGATCTCACCTATCTACGAAACTTTTTCAATATTTGGGGTTCCTGAAAGTGAAGGGGAAACCGAGATGAGACAGCCGCTCCCCAGCTAAAATATCAGACTGTGCAAGCCTAAATAATAACAGCTTCTTAGCATATTTAAATGTTATGTTCAAAATTGTGTTTTCTGTGTTGATGCCTGCTGTATTTCTTATTTTGTGATTATTTATTTTATATCTAGCTGCTTTGTAAGCACTCACTTGACTTATGTAGGCAGTTGTTTGAATTGTTTTAGACTATGTGGTTATCCTCCGTTTTATGATGAAAATGATGCTAATCTGTTTGCCCAGATCATGAAGGGAGAATACGAATTTGATTCTCCATACTGGGATGATATTTCTGATTCTGGTATTCAAAAGAATTTTTTTGGATTTGTTTCTTTGCGCAAGACAGAGGTTGCAAATCTTAGTCAGAAAAGAGCACACTGCATAAGAGGGTATTTTTAGGGATTTTGCGGGGCTTCCCGGGGGAGGGGCCGGGTTCGGGGGGGGGGGGGAAGAAATTTTTCGAGAGGGGAGATTTTTTGCAAAAATGAGCTAAAAATTGGTATTTGTTGGCTTATTTTACACCTAGAAAGGCAAAAAAGTTCTCAAAAATACCAGGATTTAAGCTAAAAAATAGTCATTTTTACGAAAAAATCTCCGGCGACGCCGGAAAATATTTGAAAATTTGCCTATTTTTGGCAAAAATTTGGGCCCTCCAAAAATCCCGGGGGGAAACAAAAATCCGGGGGGATTTCCGGGGGAAGCTTTGTCGGGCCCCCCCGGTAAAAAAATACTATGCGTAAAAGGGTGATTTGAGCCAGGTAGGTTTCATAATACCAAGAGTACGTAATACTTAACTTGTAGTAAAATTTAAGGCATATATACTGTCTGGTTCATTTTCTCAGGGAGTGTGGGTGGGGGACTTTGGAAGGTGGACGCTCCGAGACAAGATATTTGTGAGAAGTTTTTGCAGTCATCCACTGAAAAGTTGTTTTTCATTGTAAAAATTAAACAGAAGATTTCATGGTAACAAACAAGGTTAAGTTTTTGAGCTGTGGCTCCTGCGAAACCGAAAAAGTCGTTTTGGCCTTCTGCGGCGCAAATCCTTCAGACCAAGCTTTCGATAGGGATGAAATTTTTGGGGGAGGGAGGGATTAGTGTGTTTCCCCTCCCCAAGCAGCATTAAAGTTCTGGGATAAAAATTTTCTTTTTATTGTTTCAGCAAAAGATTTTATCAGTCACTTGATGTGTGTGGATCAAAGGAAAAGGTTTACCTGTAGATCAGCCTTAGCCCATCCGTGGTAGGTTGATACTTAACTTCACAGTGGCTCTTGTCTTCGTTAAATTTTAAGAGAAGCTGAGGTTTCGTAGCTACGATGATTTTTCTTTGGGAGTGTTTGCTGTCTGCTATTAAAATGCTGGTTAGAGAAAATTTTTTTATACATTTCAGTTATTTTCTTATACATTTCAGTTAATTTTTTATACATTTCATTTAATTTTATACATTCCAGTTGAAGGCGGCAAGTTACAAATATGCTATACGAATTTTGAGCAGAAGCGTTTGAATTAGATAGAAGCATTTTGAAAAAGTTTTGAAATTGTTTCAAACCAATGTTATCTAGATTATACCTATGTATAGATAGAATATAGAATAATATAAATAAAACGTGTATAATCACAAGTCATTAGTTTTTTGCATTTTTTTCTCCTTGAAAGTAGAGAAGTTGAGACTGAATACAGTTTTAGACTTAGGAAACTCGCTGATTTAAAAACGTTTCTTCAGTGTTGATGCTTTAAAAGCAATCCAGCCAGAAGTGTGTGTTTTATTTAACACCAGACCAGTCTTTCGAAAAACTACCGTATTACGCCAAAGAGTGGCTCGTGGGCGGTTTTTCAGAATCGGAAATTGCGATTTGACCTTGTAATCCAAAAATGCGCCCACCTGCCGAAAGAAACGCCCATGGGAGTTTTATTGGGTGGGCCACTGTTTGGCATAATGCGGTACTGCGTTTTTGTAAATTTTGTCCTGGATTTTTAAAATACCCTTTTGTATTTTATTTATTACCTTCTTTGTTTAGGATCTGTGGTAATACTGCCTTAGACAAAGATATCCATTCTTCTGTCAGCAGTCAGCTCAAGAAAAATTTTGCACGACAACAGTGGCGAGTAGGTTTCTATGACAACATTTTTTAAATTTGTTTTAACCGTTTTTGTTAGAATTTAATATTTTGAGTTTTTTCGATAGATTTAGATGCGTTCTTTAAATTGGGCTGGCCTTAAATTGTTTGGTCCGAATGTTGCCTTACCTCGTAAGGGGTAAAGTACAGCAAAGAACCCTTTAATACACTGCAGATGGTGCTCTTGGGAGATGCCAACACAATGTAAATGCTGCATGTTTTATCCAGTGCTTTTGCACGATCAATATTACTCATGCAACCTCCTCTCTGCCTTGGCTAAATTTTCTTTCTTTCTTTAGCCCCCCCCCCCCCCCAAAGTGCGAAGGGCAGGCATCTGGGCTTGTTCTAGTGGGGGGGGGGGGGGGGGGGGGGGGGGGTGGGCCCCTCCATAAACACCCTTCCCCCCCCAAAAATCGTAAACCCCCCCCCCCCCAAAAATCGATTCTCCCCCCCCAAAAAAAGTGGGTGCCTTTTGGTACCAAATTTTGCTCGAAAAAATCGCTCAGAAGGCCAAATTTTCAAAAATGCTCCGGCTTCGCCTGACATTTTTACTCAGTTTTTGCCTCTTTCAACACTAAATCTGCTTATTTTTGCTATAAAAATCAACTTTTATAGTATATGCCAGAAAAACAGCGCTATTTTTAGCATATTTTTCAAAAAATTTTCGCCCCTCCAAAATCTTTCACCCTCGACCTTGGGCCCCCCCCCCCAAGAAAAAAATCTATAGAATAAGCCCAGGAAATGTATTTAATTTTGTGAATGGGGCTAAAATTGTTCTATATAAGAAGCAATTTGTGGCTTTGCATGATTCATAACGAAATTTTTGCTATTTTAGCTTCTAAACACCTAAAATTGGTTATTTTTAAGGATTTTAGCAGTTTGTCTACAAAAAGCTTAAGAATTCGCAAAATGTTTTTACAAGTATGCCCCCCCATTTTCTGTGAACCTCTGCTGATCCATTATTGCTGGGGGCCTTCTCTGAAGCTGGAAAAGTTTTGAAAATTTACTATTCTGATGCGAAATTTTCAATTCAAAAGTTGGTACCAAAAAGAGGTACCCTCTGCTTTGGGAGGAACGAAGAGGACGTTTATGGATGGGGGCACCTCATACTAGAATAAGACCTAAGCAAGGCATACTGTTAAACTGATGATCATTCGTTGAAAATTGTTTAATTATTTGGAATACATCCACTGTTCCATGATTTCCTACTTGCTAAGGACCATGCTAATGGGCTGTTTCTTTCATTTATGCCAATTATTATGCACACAACTATTCTTATTGTTGTTCTTCTGTTCTGTTGATAAGAGAAGGTCTACAATGCCACAGCCGTCATACGACAGCTGCAGCATCTGAGATTGGCTGTCAATCCTGGCTCCACTCAGAACAACCCTCGACAGGAGCGGCCAGTGGCAGTGGCAGCATTTCTCCGCAGCCAGATGAGGATTCTATCGTAACCCTGGACGAGGCATGCTAGACTCGTCCCTTCGCGACCAGGACGGTCAGGGTCTGTCCTCCTCTCCCCGGCCCGCTTCGGGCTGTTCCAGCAGTTCGCCTGGGTCAGGGTGTACTCCGGAGGGGTTCCTCTGTGCAGCCGCAGCCTACCATTCTGGCTGCTGGTCGACTGGTTGATAGAGGACTGCTGGGCCTGGGCGCCGCCGCTCCCTGTCCTCAAATGGAGGAGTTCCCGCTGTCCGGGCTTCCGCTTCCCCAGTATCCAGCCAGCCAGTCCTGTCGGTGCTTCAAAGTCGAACTATACTGAGGCTGCTGCTGCTGCTGCTGGGACCGGTGACAGCTTGCGACTCAGGAAGTCAGGCTTCCTAAAGTTTGTTGATTTGTTGACTCCTCCTTCTCCAATGTTACAGTGGCTTGCAGTTGCAGTTAGACAGTTCCTTATGAATAAAAGTGGTGTAGTGTGTGATTGAAAATGAAATTTTATATAGTGAAAATGAAGATGAAGCTTGTAGAGACTTTGTTGACTTCACAGAAAACGCTTTTTTTGCTTATTTGTGGGACGTTTTGTACGAGTTTTGATTCTTTTTCATCTTACTGTCTGCCTGTGTACTGCCTTCTAATGTCTAATCTTGGCTTCAGAACCATGTCATAAATCCTGCCGTAATCCAATGTATCTTCCTATATATATGTGTGTCTTGTTGGGAAGGATGGTTAGTAGTTTTGTATGGAAAACGATGCTCTCATATACGTGTATAGTTCTGAGATTGGGCTTTACCCCGGAATTAAAATCATGTGTTTTGTATTAATGGATCCTGGTAAATCGGTTTTTTTGTTTTTCAAATTGTTAATTTAAATATGATTTGCAATTCTAATAAAGCATTTTATGTGGAACTTTTTCCGTGTCTTTTTTCATTTCCATTTTCATTGGGGCTGCATATGTATCATTTTACGGATATTTTGTTCTGGTCGTTACCAGAAGTTGAAATACATTTTTTCGGTATTTTTCGTATTTATAATTATATTATGGCTGAGTTTAATTAAGTAGGTATGTATTGTATTTCTTTTAGATTTATTTCTTTTTTGTTGTGTGTTTTTCGAATTGTGTTTTGCTTGCATAATTTTCTTTATTTGCTATTATGTTGTTCTTAACTGTGATGTTCATTTAAGACTCTAGTGGAAGTTTCAAAATTATATATATACCTTCTTTGCAGACA
>JASAND010028810.1:0-14087 GCA_030248195.1 Trissonchulus latispiculum
TTTGGAGGGGTCCTCCAATGACAAAAAATGTTCGCCTCACCAAGGGCTTTCATTTGATACCAAACTTGGCCACTTTTAGAAAAATCGATTTTTGGCCATTTTGGGCATGGTCCACGGTCCGGACCCCTGGCCAGGGCGCCACAGGGGTCCGGGCGAAACCTACTATAGTCTATGCTGTAGTGCTCCCGCACCCCACCCCAAATCCCAAATAAGAGAGAGCTGCTCACTGTAGATATTTCTGTAGAAGAGGTTAAAGTTGGAGTTGCGACACGGTAGGGCCCACCACCATCAGGGTGCCCCCCAGCCACATGGATAGGTCCTACAGCGAAACTAATGGGCCATTTAGATTCACCATATAGGGGTTCCTATTCGAATACGAAACCTCAGCCCAGCAGCTCTTATGTATAGGGCTGCCTACTCCGTAGGCCCAGACCCCCCCTTTTACGTGTTAACTAGTGACCCCTGGCCAGAAAACTACAGGGGCCAGATCCAAAATTCATATACCCCATGGCAATTAGGGCCGTGGGGCCATGCTCCTCGGCGAACCTCAGACCCATCGGCCTGCCCCAGTTCAAGTTTACTTGAACAGAAGGATTGACCATTTTGGAAAAAAACTATCTTCGAAAAAATCGAAATCCTGCTATGTACACAGACCTATGGGGAGGCCCTACCTACTCCATACTCATTTCCCCAAAAATGGGGAAAAAGTTGTTCAAAAAAAACCCAATATGGTATAGGAAATCTAAGACCTCCGACCTCTAGGGTGGGGGGGAAAAAAGAAAAATGGAGAGAAAGTCGTGCATTGAAAAATTGAATCTGCCATATCTCAAAAACGGCTCGGCCGATTTTGCTCAAATTTGCACAGCATGTACCCCTCGTGAAAGGGTTTCTACTGGTAAAATATGAAGGCTCTACCTCAACTCCTCCGCCGGCAACAGGGGAAACTATGTTCCAAGAGGCCGCAATACGCCTTTTTTTCCCTATTCTAGGTAGTGCGCTGACGCGCACTACCTAATTAGATAGCACAAGACCGCCGAAACTTTTAAATTTAAGTAGTGCTAAGATACCTAATGCTGAATTGAAATTATTGAAGCCTTACCGTCGACCTATGCTATTTCAAAATTATAGAGTGCGCTGTTGTATAATCAGGGCAGTTTTATTTTTAATCACTTTACAATTTACAATACAATACAATTTAATCTTTTTAATTGTTTAAATCGAGACTGGACTTTAAATACTGACTACGTAAGTTTATTGCTCTTTGTTTAGTAATTAATCCAGTGCGCAGAACAACAGAATTACTAAAATATTATGGATGGAACAAATAGCAATGGTTTTAAAAAATATTTTGGTCATTTAAAATTTAAAAATCCTGATGAAGCTAGCCAAAAAAAAGAAATTTTGTTCATTTCAAGTTGGAGAAATTGTGCATATATAATGTAGCAAAGTTTGACTATGCTATAAGACAAAAATCTCTTTGCAAATTTCATGTTTCTGCATTGAAAAATAACTATATATATATATATATAAAATATAAAGCAAGCGTTATTACAATGTTCTAGTAACTATAAAAAAGCGAAAAATTGTGCAAAAATTGTCCAAAACGTCAGAAAAATTTTTCGATTTTTGTAGTGTTAAAGAGCTGGTTCCGGTTCCGGTTTTTTAAAGCCAATTCCGGTTCCGGTTCCGGTTTTTTGGAGTTCCGGTCGATCCCTAGTGCACATAATATATTCTATGTTTCTATTATGCGTATATACGTGCACTTTATAAGCGCCCAGTAAACGTACGTATATACCTATACTCATTTCATTGACATGTATAATGTCTTTAATAGACGTGTATATAGAAATTGACACAAAGATGCAAACATAAACGAGGACAACCTGGCTGGTGTATGTATACCTGTCCCCTCTGCAAACTAGAAGTCCACTCTAGTTGGCTACGGACCAAAGCTTGTCAGCTGTCACTCTGTTATGTCAGGTCGCACACATTAAAGCAAGGCTGAAAGCAGAAAATATGGCAGATTCTGCGGGCTGACATGGCAGAATCTGCCCGGGCTTAAAGATACGACGCCTTATGAGTGGCAATCAAAACACAAAAAACAGTGTTAGCATGATTCTATAACAAAATTTTTTGTGCGCCCCCAAACCGTTTGTTCCCGCCCCCCCCCCAGAAAACTCCGCAAATTAGTCTTGCTCTTGTTTAAAAACTAGCCAATCATAACATCACATTATGCTGCAAAAATTATATACCCGTAGAGTTGACAATGTTTCATCCTTTGAAGTGGGCGTGACATTACAGATGATGGACGTCATGGAATTACCACCCAGGGAATTCTGCAAGATTCGAGTCAATTTCGAGTCCCGAAATGCAATGTGCTGACCGCTAGAAAATTCAAAAGAAGTTGCAATGTACATATTATACTAGCAATTAAACTGGCATCAAACAATTAACATAATAGACCAAAGTACGGCAAGCATTAAGATTACGTAAGATAAAGATAATCAAAGTGACCTCAACGGGCAAGCTAGCCCGGTTTTTTTCAGAAACAGAAAACCTACATCCTTCTCAAGAAATCATGGACTCACATACACTTGAGAGGCGATTGACGTGTAAAATTTCTCAATTCTCAATTTCAAACCAATTTCTACCAGGCTGTTAATTTAACAAAGTCAGCTAATTTGATTTATTCCAGCTTAAGGGGAGGGGGGGTCGCGAATTTTCGATCATCTCCGATTTTTCTCATTTTCACATATTTTGTAGTCCCCATGGGTCCCCAAAACAAGACAGTTGCGTTTGTTGCAAAACTTTCCCTATCATTCACAACAGTCCTCCAAAGGTGGTCCCGGCATGTGTTAAACATAGGAAAATGAAAAAGTTAGGAAAATTTTGCGGTAACCAAAAGTTTGAGCGCTGTGCAAGAGAAAACGAGCTATAGCTGGGCAAAATGTTAATCTGGACTAGGTAGCGTGTTAATATCTATATGAGGTATTTATGTGTTAGCTCAGCGATTTTCTAAAAATTTTCAAAGTTGGGTGAAACCGGTTTTTGCACAAATTTGACTTACAAAAACGTCACCAAAGAAATGTTTCGTCGTGGCCGGAACTAACCGTTTACTGCACAGATTTCGCGTATAGATATTAACACAGTACACAAATAGAGGTTCAATTTCCATACGCAAAATCCATGCTGCTACTTGTGGATAGTTCATACTTTTGGTTACCGCGTTGGCGTTTTGCCTCAAAATACGTCATTTTCTCAATTTTTTGGGTATAATGGTCCATAAGTCGGGTGAAAGCCGAGCTATTCCAACCAAATTCGGTGTGCCAGTTTGCACATATGAAAGGAAGATGTGCGCTAAATTTAACTGCAATTGCTGGTGTTTAACTGTGGATGCATGCCTTAGTCCGATGACGGAGGCCTAGAGTCAAAAAGTCGCAAATTTTCAAATTTTTCAAATACAGCCAAATTTTATACCAAATTGAAGCTCACGATGTCCTGAACATTTAATCTTCTTGCACCAAGTCTCTACAAAGCAGTATGAGAAAGTTAAGCCGCATTAAAGTTTGAAGTAAATAACAGTCGGAAGGAGCTTGATCAAATCGTTCAAACGCCGTTTCTCGCTCGTTGCTTGACGTATCACTGTCATTTGCACAGCAATAAATAGCCTAAGATAGAGGCTTCAATTTGATGTATTGACCATACCGTAGTCTTTTGTCATCCTATGTGTACACGTCTTCGAAGTCCTTAGCGAGGCATAGTAGCGTAAATACTAAATTGTAGGGATTTGAACTGCAATATCTCTTAACTGGACTGACCCTGGACTCTAAAAATGTGTCTTGTTTTTGGACACATATGGGGGTATATTACACCCGAAAATGAGCGAAATCGGTGACTATAAAATTTGGTACCCGGCGACCCCCCCCCTTAAGAGTACAGATAAAGCAAAAGACTACTGACACATAATGTAATGTGTACAAGATGTACCTTCAAAAATTCTTTTAACAAAGGTCCCCCAAAAATGGGAAAATTTTAAATTTTTTAGCCTAAATCCGGGCACTTTTGTGAACTTTTTGCGAGCATCTCTGCCTGCAAAATACGCCAAAAATAGCAATTTTTGGCTCTCATTTCTGCAAAAAATCACCCCTCCCCCCGGGAAAAATTCCTAAAAAATACCCTGAACTGTAGAATCCTGAAAAGGTTAACCAGACGAACCTATTCTCGGCCAATTTAGAAATGACAAACGCCAGAGTAAACAGAGACTTGTTGATGGCACAACCCTCTCTCAGACGATCACCAGTAGCCCCTGTCTGATTCACACGCTCTGAACCCGCCAAATCCACAATATTCTACAACAACCAAAACAACAACATTCAACCAAAACAGTAATTAAATAAATTTACTAGCTAATTAAAATTTTCTTTAAAATTAAAAATTAAAACTAAAATGTGCCCGCCCAACTGAAAATATTCCAAGAAAGAAAGAAAAACTGGGCCAAGGACTCTTACCAGATGTGACACCACCACAACCCCGTCACCAACGGCATCCTCGCGCAACAGACTTTCAATAATCTACAAAACAGAACCAGAACACAGAAGATTGTTGGATGAAAAAAAACAGGAAAAATTCGAAAAAAGAATAAAACCTTCCACACTTTTATATGTAGAAACATTATGCTAGGAGGAAATAAAACCTTATCCACCAAACATACGACGGAAGAAAGCCTTCAAGCTTTTTTCAAGAAAACAAGAAGGAACTAGCAAAGTGGCGAGAATGGGTTGCCGCGGCTTTTTCCGTTTATACATAGCGATATCTCCCAAAGGAGGCACCTCTGTGGCCCAGTATTGTCTGATTCGTGTAGTCCGTATCGAGAGCTCTCATTAGAGTACCATATTAACCATATTTAGAGTTGTTTAGATTTTTGGTCATTTTGGTCGATTTTGACCATGTTTTGACCCCTTTGAAGCTCCGTAACTCAATTTTCGTACATTTTGGCGGCTTGGCCCTATTACAACTTTTTATGTACTCAATGAGAGCTTTCGAATAAACCCCATATTGGGTGGTTTCCACTACTTTCAATTTTGACCCATTTTGACCTGTTTTTGGCCATTTTTGGCCCCTTTGAGGCTCCGTACCTCATTTTTCCTACATTTTGACGCCTTGGCCCTATTACAACTTTTTATCTACGCAACGAGAGCTTTCGAATGATACCCATATAGGGCGGTTTCCACTACTTTCAATTTTGACCAATTTGCAGCATCACCGTATCGAGTACTTTCGCATACCGCTACGGGGGGAGCCCCCCGCGCTTCAGTCAACACTTCACCCCACCCCCAACCCCCACCGCAAATTTCAGCCAAATCGGTCCACTCTAGCAAAAGTTAGAGGGGGGGGACAGGGGGTGGTCACGAGATGAATAAATAAACGGACATACCCAGATGAAAGGGTTGCCTTTTTGTGTAAAAAGCGGCAACCCAAAAAGGAAATCAAAGATAAACACTCACAATTCTAAAGATGGTATGGGATCTGGAACTTCGATCATTCATTCTTGTGGCAGCGAAATGTCGACGATCTGTAATAAAAGCAAAGAGCCGAAACCAAATGTCAATTCGGTGAAATGAAACACAGCGCTACTTATACAGTCGTTTATCATTTAGAAGAATTAACCTTGTTTTAATACATATAGGCATGTCGTATCCAAGACATTGAAAAAAGGGGGGTTGACAAAAATTTCTTTGTAATGAAGTATCGATAAAATGATCCTTCGGACAACCCAATAGGAAACCCCCAAAACCCCTCCCCCTGGATACGCCCATGTAACGTACGCAAAGCAAATTCAACAGACAAAATAAAGCATACGCATGAGCATAAAACAAAGAAACAAATGCTTAGCATTGTCACAGCTAGACAATTTTAAAGTTAATTCTAATTAATTGGATTTAATTAAAGTAATTTTCCTACCTTCACCCTGCTTCAGTAGGTCATACATGGCAAACGGGTCACTGACAATCTCTTCTGACAAACCTTCCACTATCACCTGTCCGTCCTAAAATAATAAAAAATAATGAAATAAAAAATAATAAAAAATTATAATGAAAAAAAAAGTTGAGAGAAAAATAGATCAATTATTGGCAAGTCCAATCGCCATACTATATGTGTAGTGAGTCCTGAACTATTCGATGCGCACTATCGATTTACACCCTCCTTGCGAGCTTTTTCTAAAATTTCACATACCGACTGACTACGTACTGACTGTTGTTCTTACTCAAATCAGAAAATAAGCTTGGCAAGATATTTTGCAACAAACGGTTATACCAACAAAATTTAAAAATTTAAACAGCTTTCCAAAATCTAAAAACTAATCACCGCCTAAAACTAAGCCAGCCTGGCCGAGCTTTCAACTACGAAATGCTCTGGGCAACTCGATCCATTCTTAAGTACTAGTAATTGGTCGCCAAAATAAACAAAAAACTACGCCCTGGGAAACAGTAACAGGAAACTAGTGTGTATACTGTGGCACAAGACATTACCAGACATTAAGACATTTCAACACAAAGCTCAGACCCCCAACCCCCTCTCGCTGTCCCTTCTGCTACCGGTTGACATGGGGCCGGTTCCATAAAAGTTAGCGAGTACTAAACTCGACAACTAGACTCATGCTAGTTGTCGAGTCTAGTGCCTCTAGTGTACCATAAAACCCTCGCAGCCGAGTAGCCACTAGCACTAGACTTGCGAGTCTAGCTTCTCACAAGTTTGAACACTAGTAGGCCAATCGGGTTCCATAAAACTTTCGTCTTGCCTTGCTAGTACGCTACTAGCATCCGTCTAGTTCTCTAGTCTATTTTGGCTAGAGAAGTGATAATTAAAGTTTGATAACTTTTTCATTTTTTATCAAAATAGACTCAAAATCAAGAGACGCACGTTTTTGAATCTTTTTTCGAATGTCTGCAATTTTTACAAAGTTTCATTGAGATTTGAATTTTCTGCGATTTTTTACACGATTATGGTTGTTTTCTGGCGAACTCGCACTCACAGGGTTAGTCCTCGCACTAGCACTGCTAGTTTGTCGAGTCGCCGCACTCGAATAGCTAATTTCGTCGAGTGAAGCGAAAACTTTTATGGTACACTTGACTCGACGACTAGCACTGGCATTGCGAGTTCTCGCATGCTAGTACCAGCATGCGAGTCAAAGTTTTATGGTACCGGCCCATGGTCAAAAATAAAAAGGACAGAAAAAACAAACTTGAAAAAAACGACGTACTCGCTCTCTCAGTTTCAGATTTTCCTGACCAGTCAGCAGGTCCATGATTTTCTCATTGTACAGTTCCATGTAGGAAATTCGCAACAAATATTCACGATCAATCGTCTGAAAAATTCAGCAACCAAAAAATACAGTCACACACAATTGCATTATTATAGACATAAGGTGTATGTATAAGGTGGGGAATGCGGGGGGGGGGGTGCAGCCAGTTGGGGAAGCCCCCTCCAATCTGCGACGTACATTCCTCCATTTGAGTAATCCTACCAAAAACTTGTCAAATGTGCACTCTTAATTGTTTAAAAAATATTCTTCCATGGCAACAACATTTCGCTAACTTCCTTCTCCCCCCCCCCCAAAATGTCCACCAATTCAGCAATTAAAAGCCAGTAGTGTTAAAACTTTGTTTATGCTCCCTACTGTTATCCCGAAACCTCAAAATAGGCAAACTAAACCGTCATAGGTTAAACTCGATTACATTGTATATATATATATAAGTATGTATGTCAGGGTTGGGTTTTTTCCGGAAAAAAATTACTGCGGAAAAAAACAGTTTTTTCCGGTTTTTTCCGATATCACCAAAGGTTTCAAACTGTTTCTGGAGTGCCAAAATTGAGCGATATTTAAAGAATTTCAAGATTTTTCGGAAAAATTTCCCAAAATTTCCAATTTTACTGCTAATTTTTCAAAAACGTTTCAACTTATCGGAAAAACCTCGCGAGTATTTTTAATTTCCGAAGCCTGCGGAAAAAAACGGAAAAAACGGAAAAAACAGTTTTTTTCCGGTAGTTTTTTCCGGTGCCCGTCCCTGATGTACGTATGTATGCATGTACGTATGCATACGTATTTACATTCTCAATCGTCTCGAATATTTCCATGACAGTGTTTGGAATAATTCCAACCACATCCGGGGGAACATTTTCCTCCAGAATGGAGCCCTCAGGACCCATTATGGTGAACGTTTTCCCAGAGGAAGTCTGACCATAGGCAAAGATCGTACCTGAAATATATACACAGAGCAGACAATAATCAGGAGAAGCACTCGGATGCCAACAAAAATGTAGCTAACGTAAGTTATATAGATTGGTAAAATTTCCCCGGATACGAGAAGCAAGCACGAAAGCAAGACTCGTGTCTCGTCTATGACCGGGCAAACGTACGTATGTCAGTGGGGATCAAACACAAATCTATCGATAACTGAGACTGAGCAGACGACGACGAAGAAGAATTAAGGGAGGCAAAGTTTTAGTCGGAAACAGGAGAGGCGACCAAAATATGTATACGAGGGGAGCTACTTCATCCAGGCAGAGAAAGATAATCGTTATTGCCGTGTATTGCTGTATCATTCACGAGTTCACCTGCCCTACCAGCCCGCGTTTACTTCATTTTCTTGAGTGTGCGTACAGCACTTAGATACATACACTAAGTTTTTGAAAAATGGGCGTTCTACACATGGTAAGGAAAGGAATTGAATTGAAAATGGCAAGGAAAAAATTCCTGGGGAGGTCCACAATTTCGGAGGGGGGAATTCCGCCCATTTCCCTCACTGGCTACGCGTCTGCGTACATATGTACATCCAGTTATACACAATAATAATAGCATATAAAATGAGAAATAACAATTAACAATAACAGAATTACAACAACAACTAACAAAATAACAATGAAAAATATATGTAGGTATATACGAGGAATATATATATTACGTACAGGACGGTTGTGTATTGGACTTTTGATTCAGATACTACTCCCTTACCATTAAAACCTTCCATGGCAGCCTGAACAATAGGCTGACCCACCTGGGAATACACTTCCCAGTTTGAATCGTCCGGACCCAAAACGTGATCTGAAAACGAAAACAACAAAAACAGTCAGTAGAATAAATTAAAGCCACGTTTGTCTCATTTTCTTGAAGTTGAATCAGTCTTAAAAGCCTTGTCAATCATGCCTCAATATTCAAAAACACAATCCATATATAGTGCATGCATACCATAAATGGCTCCCGGCTGACTAGCTGCTCCTCTGGACTCTGTAGAAATCACCGACTGACCCTCAACCTTCCAATGTAACGGCAAATTATTCTTTACCTCACTAAAACGAATGAAAGAATCAAGAGAAATGAATGAACGTCTGTTGTCGTGGAACTGCCCCACCACACTGGCTGGTTTTAGGCGAAAAAACTGGATGGTTGGTAGAGTGTGGGATGCCCCCCACTAGTGGGGGGAGGGCCAAAAGTGGGGGGAAACAAAATGGTCTAAAAATTGCCTGTTTTTGCACATATTATAGTGCTATAAACTATGCTAAAAAGTGCCCAAAGATTAAGTATGAGTACCAAAATAGACGATTTTTGACCAAACATCCATAAAATTTGACATTTACGGGCCCCTTATAGTGAGCCGGGTATTTTTTACAGTGTGAAGGCGGCCCCCCCCCCGAAATTGACCTTCCCCCCGGAAAATGCCTTCCCCCCAGAAATCGCCCTCCCGGGATTTTTTGCTCCCCCCCCGGGATTTTTTGGAGACCCAAAGTTTTTCCAAAAATAGGCCAATTTTCAAAAAATTTCGGCTGCGCCGGAGATTTATTCGAAAAAATAGCTATTTTAACTTAAATCCTGGCATTTTTGGTGAACTTTTTGCGTTTCACCATGCAAAATACGCCAAAAAATACCAATTTTTGGCTCATTTTTGCAAAAAAATCCCCCCCCCCGAAAATTTCTCCCCCCCCGGGCAGCTCCTCCCCCCCCGCCCCCCCCCCCCCGAAAAAATGCCTAAAAATACCCTGGTGAGTGGGGGAGCCCAAAAAAGTGCGGACGCCCCCCACCTCCCAGTAAAGTAAACTTAGCCCCACACCTACATGTATATAAAATGTTGTGACGAAAGCATAAATACAATGTAGACCCAGAGTAATGAATGAAGTTCAGCAATTGACATACAACTGAACTATATACGTAACCGGCTTTTACTGAGAACTGGCACATAGGATGCTGACGAATAGGCTTTTAGTATACGAAAAAATGGGTGTAAGAAAAAGAAACAATCAATTCTAAGTCATACGTCAGCAAAATATATACCAAACAGAGTCAGCTTACCGCTCTATCAATGGTCGGACCCGCACAGCAACTTTTATTCGACCTTTATCCATATCTGCTCGCAACCCAAAACTGAGAAATCAAGAGCAACAAACGTATGGAGTAACGGATAAACCAAAGCAAAATTTGTCGAACAATTGGAGATCAAATCTTGACGTAGGATTGACACAAATTTGCAAACTAAACACAAGGCAACGTATACAGGTTTGAAAACGTCTCTTAAAAACATTTATATATATATACGTATATATAGTTAGAGATGGAAGGGGTCAATGCAACACTGGCGCAGGCAGGGGAGAGCCAGATAACGAAAATTCCATCCCTAAATTTCTTATTTTCCTTCCCTACGTATAGGGTTTGGACCCTATTTTAGGATGGGGGAAGGGGTCGGAGCTCGGCGTGGGGGGAGTAATCGAGGTCGGGTACGAGGAAGGGGGTCTGGCCTCTCGTGCGGGGTCTCACAGGGGGCAAACTGGGCACCTCTTTAGATGAGGGGCAATCTTTTCGCTTTTTGGTCCCCCCTTATGGTTCGAAAAAATTTTGTCTTCGATCTGGCTGAGAAGGTGCCCCCAGGGCAAATCGAGGTCGCTGATTTCAAAATCGAATCGAAAGATCACCAGAATCGATCGACAAAATCGATCAGAAAATTTTTTTGTCGCCAATTTTGCGAAAAGTCGCCCCTAGATAATTCTGGGACGCTGATTCCGAACCTGCAGTCGAAATTTCGCTTCGAGATGCCAAAAACGAGCAGCTGACGAATTTTTGACAAATCAATCAAATGATTTTGTGGGCGAACGATCAATTTTTATGAAATTTCGACTGCATATTCGGAATCAGCGCCCTCGAATTACCCTAGGGGCAATTCTTGTAGCGAAAAATTGCGGACAAAAATTTGATCGATCGATCTACAGGTGTAACGGGATTTGGGGGCTCCTCCCCGCAATTTTGAATTTTTTTTGACCCCCCAAACCCCCACGACCCTCCCCCCCCAAAAACATTTTCAATTTTTATGCCAAAAATCGTATTTGAAGCCATTGCTAATGCCGAAAAACATTGAAATCATTAAGTAATTTTCACATTAGACAGTGTTTTTAAACTCGAAAACTTCCATTATAAGGTCAAAATTGAGTCCAGAAGTCCGTAAAACCGTTGTAAACGTGTATTTCTCGTGATAATAAACATGTTATGCCAAAAATTTGGACTTATTTGAAAACTTTTGCAAAACTTACCCTAAAAATGCCCAATTTTTGGCCAATTTTCGCCCCTTCGGCGAGACTACCCCCCACTCCCCAGTTGGGGGGCCGGGGGCCCCCACAAATTTTGGGAAGGGGGGTTGGAAAAATGGCTGGGGGGTTCCTCCCCCAAACAACAGGTGTATATATATATATTTGAGGGGAACCCCCCAAAATTTTTGGGGGCCCCCGCCTCGGCCCCCCACCCTGGGGTGGGGGGGGCGTCGCGCCGATAGCGCGAAAATTGGTCAAAAATTGGGTATTTTTAGGGTAAATTTTGCAACATTTTTCAAAAACTAAAAATTTTTGGCTTGTGTTTATTATCGCAAGAAATATATATATATATATATATACGTATACAAGGCCGCACCCAGGGGGGGGTTCAAGGGGTCTAGACCCCCCCCTTTTGGGATGACAAAACGGAAAATTTTTGCTATTTTCATGGCAAATGCAGCTATTTTTAAAAAATTTTGCGCCTTCGGCGCGATAATTCACTGTTTCCAAGAAATAAACGTCCAATGACCTGTATTTGGGCAAAACTGCAAAATTTCTTCAACTTCTGGGGGCCCCGCCCCCCAGACCCCCCGTTGCGTTCTACCTTGGACCCCCCTTTCAATATCCTGGGTGCGGGCTTGTACGTATATATATATAAATATATATATACGTTTATAACGGTTTTATGGACTTCTAGAAGGGTTGGGAGTCTCGGTCTCGGTCACCCAAAAGTCTCGGTCTCGGACCGATACCTGAAGTTTTTTGAAAACATCAAATTTCAGCAAAAATTTTAAATTAATGTAGCAAAAATTAACTGGCGAGGTGCGGAAACCGTATGTTTGTGTGTTAAAGCCCCAAACACTGGGCCTAAGCCTTAAAAACTGGAAGAAATTAAGTTTAAGCTTAAAATTGCTAGTCTCGGTCTCGGTCTCACCAAAAAGCCGAGACCTGGCCAGTCTCGGTCTCGGTCTCGTTCTCGGTGAAATCTCGGTCTCGCCCAACCCTGTTCGAGACACAATACTGACCTTATTCTCGACTCAGAAACATGTTGGAGGGCTTGTACCTTGTCCGGGTTGGGGGGGAATTGGACCCCCCCCCCGCGTTAACCTATGGTTGGTAATTGGCAATCAAGTTTTCGAGTTTAAAAGCACTGTCTAATGTTAAAATTATATACTTAATGATTTCATGTTTTTCGGCATTAGCAATGGCTGAAAATGCGATTTTTGGCAAAAAAATAGAAAAAATTTTTGGTGGAGGTTTGGGGGGTCTAAAAATGGGCCCCCCAAAACTCCGGGTGAGGTGGCCGCCTCAACCCAAACCCCCGTTACACCTATGCCCCAACCCCCCCCAATTACAGCTATGGGTCGATTCTACTGATTCTAGTGATCGATCGATCGGATCGATCTCTCAATCGGTTTTTTGAAATCAGAGACTTCGATTTACCCTGGGGTCACTGGCTTTTTCCTAGGCAAAAATTTCTGGGGGGGGGGAGTCTGGGGGGCGGTCCCCAGGTCTAGGGGGGGGGGGAAGTCTGGGGGGCGTTACCCCCCCCCCAGGTCTGGGGGGGCATGGATTTCTGGGGGGGGAGAAAATTTTTTCGAAAAATGCTTAAAAAATAGCTATTTTTTGCTACTGAGCTAAAATATTAACTATTTTTAACCTAAATTTAAGCTTAAAATAGCTAAAAATGCTTAAAAATGTCTAAAAATCCGGCGAAGCCGGAAAAATTTTCAGAATTTACCCTCAAAACCCTATTTTTCCGGGCACTTAAAAGTTCCGGGGGTGGGGAAGGCCCGAATCCTGGGGGGCGGCGAGTCTGGGGGGGCGACCCAAGACTGGGGGGGGACCGACCTTCTGGGGGGGGGGGCCGCCCCCCACCTTCCCCCCTGTACGAAAAAGCCAGGGTCACTGTGGGTTCTCAGTCAAATCAGAGACAAAAAATTTACGAACCATAAGAGGGGGCCAAGCAAGACGAAAAAATCCCTCTTCTAAAGAAGCGCCGCAAAGGTGAGGTGTCCCTGTATGGCTAGAGCTAGAGGCGAAAATACCTAAAAGCGCCATTTCGCTACTGGAGGACCTAGCATAGGTCCAATTGCAACTTTTCATAGACAACTGAACGTAAAAAACCATTCTCTACACGTTAGAATGATAAGTTTTATCAAATTATAAACATCGTTTTACAGGACTGACATCCACAGGTGTAACGGGGATTTGGGTTGTGGGGGGCGGGGGGACCCTCCCGCAAAATTTTGAAAATCCCTCCGCCCACCCCCAAAACATTTTCTGTTTTTATGCCAAAAATACATTTTCAGCCATTGCTAATGCCAAAAAACATCCAACCATGAAGTAATTTTAACATTAGACAGGGGTTTTGGTTTTAGACTAGAAAAATTAATTGCCAACAAGTTGCTAACACCAAAATAATGTCAACATTCAGTCAGAGAGTCCACAAAACTGTTAAAAACGTGTATTTCTTGCAATAATGAACACCTCCAGCCAAAATTTATTCTTGAAAA